>CM076573.1:21062053-21293928 GCA_034641835.2 Pinus albicaulis
GATGTATAAAGTAGAAGTGAGATAGAAGAGTGGACAGGAGGATAAGTCATTGTAAAATCCAGCCATCAAAGGGCTCGGCTCTGCGTATTTGCATCTCTGATTAATTCAAGTGTTTGTGTGTTTAATTCTCCTGTTTGTGTTAATTAACGTCTTTATTTCACTGTTGAGTTGAAAATCAAATTATCTCACAACTCATTCAAAGAAGTTCGACTGGCGGTGTGAATAGTAAAGCCACAACGACATTTATGTGTAAAATGTTCGAGAGAAATCGTTGAACCATGCAAAATTTGAAGTTTTGTGCAATCGACCATCGCGCATCACAGATTTTAAAGTTACACAATAAGGCTTTACCCCATAAGTTATTTGAAGTGTGATGCGAAGAGGAGGAGTAAGGGAGTAGTAGAGACCGTTATATCTAGGTGTAAATCAACGATGGGCAGGAAATCGCAAATTCGCACATCGCAGATTTTAATATTTAATTTTAAGACCTCGCCTGATAAGTTATTCTGTCTACGATGTGATAGAGGGGTTAAGTTGCGAGAAAATAAGAAGATTGCAATGCGATACATCACAATCACATATCATATAAGATAACTAATGAGGTTATCGCTAAACACAAAAAAATTGTGACGTGCGATATCCAGTTTGCTGCGAATTGTGAAATTGCAGAATTGCAAACTTGAAAAAGTGTTACGTTTTGAAATCTGCGGGGAGGTAAGTTATAAAGGTGCGAAGTTATATTTTTTTCGTGATTGGTCTATTCTGTGTGGGCTGTAAAATCATAATTTTGCACACATATAGTCTTTTAAATGAGTATTAATTTTGGGAATGACAGACTTATTAAATTTTTTGCTTATTGTGGGTATTTGCGGCCTTTCGGCTGCATCAGTATCAATAGTTGCCATACTTATAGGGGCATACACAAGGTGACTGGGGCAGGCTGCTAAGGGGTAAAATGATTGGGTGGAATTTGATGAATATCCATCTCACAGCTTTCCGGTGCCCGAGGAAGACTGTCAGATTAGCTGTAAATTTACAAAGACATTGCATACATGTTCATACTAATATATAATTGACAAAGTGAGATATTGAACGATTACCTCCTTGAGGACAAGAGGTCCTATGGAGAGCTCTAAGTAGTGTGGGAGGAGTCCTTCCTCACCGGTTCAAAATCTAGATCCTGCAACCAAAAAAAGCACACGTGTAATCTTTATAGTGGTATCACTTTCTAGCATTTAAATAATTATATAATCGACATTAAACTATGAAAATATGAGCCATTTATATCATGCTTCATAGAAAAATGAACAAAAAATGTGACACTCAAAACATCAAATGGAAAAAACAGATATAGTTCTATTAGTTTATAAAAAGGAGGATTACAACTGTTGGTTGTACCAAGCCCTCCTCAGTCTTCCAATTCGTCTCTCTATTTCTCTATATCTGAGTGTGATGATGCTTGGGCTAAGAGTCCTCAATGAACCTTGCTAATATTTAAGTCTCACACTCAACAATGAATTTCTGCTCTACACACGATCAAACCTTCGACCTTTGACCAAGAGCCCAAACCTCCAATTTATAGGAAATGGAGAGGACGAACCTTGCCAATCCTTTCAACCAGTTTGAATCAGGAAATATTTTGATGTTTCCTAGATTTTCCTTACTTTTTCCTTCTGTAGGAGTTCAATTGTGTTTGGAAATATCTAATAAAAGGTTACACCATAAGTTTCTTCTTTTGAACTGACTCATTTTGAGAAAAATTTGGAAATTATAGTCAGTTTCCACGAGATATTTCCATTTTCACATTCAAACACGGAACCTTTGGCAGGACAAAGCGTTACCCTAGGCACTAACACTCCTTTTAATGGATAAAGTGCGTTATAATTCTGCCTAGCTGCTTCTGGGGGTGCGTTACCTTGGAAAAATGGGTCTTTATCTGGGTCATTTTCTTCCTTCCATGTTACCTTCTCCTCTTAGCTGATGAGGAGGTCATTTATCCTATAAAATATGCCCCCTAAAGTGTGAGGTTAGAGGCGAAGACGATGGCTGAAATACTTTACAATATATGTAGTAGAGCGAGAGGAGTTGGAGGACTGAGGAAAACTTAAAATAACGACATATGTCAGAAATATAAGTATCTGTCCTGAGTCGGGCATTCCCATGCTGAGTAGCCGTATCAAAATGATTTCTCTGAAAGATATATGACCACTGTGTCCATCGATAAGCACGATGTGGAAGCTTGTGTTATGAAAAATATCAATGTGATAAGATGTCTCTGAAAACAATATCGCAACTTTGGAGAGGAAACACAACTGAAATGATGTAAGCCCCAACCTAGGGTCTTGGTCACCGCTTCACTAAACTACATATTTCTGCACATGTGAATGAACGGTAAAATCGTTAATAGATGTGAGGGTATTTTCATCGATATGATGATGGTCCCCAAGATGCAAAATACAATCTAGCGAGTGTGAATAAAAGGAGTTGATGTCAAACACTCATAGAATCATTCTATTGGGAGCCAATAATGAGAACCCCCAATCAAACACAAGGTGACCTGCAACTAAGGTCTGCAATCACCCGGGTATTGGTGTGTTTCTGGATCAACTTCCTAGATAAGATGTTGATTTCGATAGGAAGATATCTGTCAAAAGTCAGGAACTGAGGAATCCTACATCAATCGACAAGAAACGAGAAAATATGATTTTGTTTTGGATATAGTCAAGAGAAAATGGGAATAACTGACGATGACAAATTATTTCTGGTATATTATGTCTCGGCTGATACAGGAAGCAGTAGATAGCGGGATCCTCTTGAAAAATATAAGGAATAGTAAGAGGGTACCAGGAAACTTAGGCTTAATGAAAACCAAAGAGTGCCAGGATTCACCAATGTAGGGGCATTAACATATGAAGGCTAAACTCATAGATGGTAGGGTTTAGCTAATTGCGAGTGAATTTTCTGGGAAGTGCCATGTTCAAGATTTTGTGTTGCCAAATTGACCTTCAGAGTATAACATAATAAGTATCCATTTTGTCCAATTTTTTCCCCGTCTGATTAAGTTTAACGAATCCAGATGGGTAAATTCAGTGATATTTTCATATTTAGAGAGTCTGAAAAACATCGTAAAAGACAACTCCAGGGGGTACCCTTTATCATGTTTGATAACTAGGCGCGACGAAGGGAGAATAGTAAGCCCGACACAGTTCATTTTCTGTAAGTTATTCCATTGAATCCGGATAAAGAGATAAACTTGTGTTCAATGGAAATCTGCCTCATTTTGTTATGAGTATGAGAAGACAGAGTAAACTCAATATTCTTCGTGAAGTTTTAACGTGTCAGATGAAGAAAAACTCGATGTTCTCCATGAAATTTTAACGAGTCCAATAGAGAAAAAATCAGTTACTTTTTCAGTTTTTTAACGAGCTAGAAAAATATAGAAAATAATGGCTCATATTTCTTTGTCATGGTAGTTTAACGAGCCCGATGAAGGAAACTCGGGGTTTTTTTTTTCAGTTTTACGAGCTAGAAAAAGTCCCTAAAAAGAAAGCTCGTTGCTTATTTGTGTAAGTTTAACGAGCCCGAAGAAGAGAACTTGAGGTTTTTCAGTTTGACGAGCGAGAAAAATACCATAAAAATAATGCTTGTTTCTTTTTCATGTAAGTTTAACGAGCCCGAAGAAGAGAAGTCGAGGTTTTTCAGTTTAAAGAGCGAGAAAAATACCATAAAAATAATGCTCGTAATTTCTTGATCTCTTTCTTGTCAATAGAAGTATCTATGCCGGGAATTTTCTCGTAAGACCAAGCAAAAACATCATGGAACTCCTTAAAAAGGGATGTGAAGTGTGAAATTTCCTCGGGATTTCATTCGGGTCCAAACTGTATATTTTCCACGATACCTGTTTTGACCGAGATATCGATGAGTATAGTATTGGAAAGATTTCCCATGTTCCCTTATGTGTCGATAGTTTGAACAGTCGTGTAAGCAGAGGGAACGATATTAGGTGAGTCAAAGGATGAGATTTGAATATTGGTCGCGTCCGAATCGAATATTGAAGCGCCATGATGAAGCTCTCCCCAAGGTTGTTCCTCTAGAGACATGATCTCTCAAATATCTTTGTCTGTAGGAAGGAATTTAACGAGTAGATCCTTAGAAGGAACTGTGATCGGCGAGAGGGTGGCACCATTGGTTGAAACCAAAGCAGTGGAGGGTTTAGATGCTAATTTGATGGCTTGATAGGCCAACTCAGCCAGTGATAACGACATCCGATCTTTGTAGGAATCAATTTCTGAAGGCGCCGGTAGGATCCATGGATCGATAGAGCCGTCCGGAATGGTGGATATCATTGCAATTGTGTGTGGAACCTCAAGCGGCAGGAGAGGAAAACGACCCATCAGGGAATATGCCTTCAGAAGACCGGTACCGACACTGACGTACGAGTCAAGAATGCCTCCTAATAGGGGTACAATGCTACTAGGTAACATGGAATAATCAAGGGTGAAAAAGGATAGTTGATCCATTGTAGCTGTCTTCCCATTCAATGGAAAAAGGATGAGTCCAAAAACCGAAGAGACAATGGCAGTCATTGCATAATACCAACTGCGACCCAACACCAGATTATAGTTGAGATGATGATCTACGACTTCTATGTCCACCGTTATTGTTTTCCCACTAAGTGAAATGGGAAAGATAGTAAGGTAGCATTTTGGAAGGAAAGTGTGGTCATAAAAAGCTTTAAGGGAATTCAACAACGGAGACAAAGTGGGAGAACCCAAAGCGAGCCAACACGCAGTTGACATAACGCAAGTCGAAGCACCTTCGTCTATGAAAGTGCGATGGATTGGTCTCCCTTTCGACACAACTTGAACCTGGAAAGAAAATTGGTGTGAACGATGAGGTTTGGATTTTTCCATGTCGAAGATGGCTAACGTAGAATCCTGGGGGTCAATTCCACCAATGGACGAAAGCAAAGATTTCCTTTACGTTTGGCAAGTTTGCAATACTTCGAGTGTAGACATGGCTGATGGTGCTTGCGCCAAATCTTCTACAATGTTGTATTTTTTGGAAGCACGTGCAGAGGTGTTATGAGTCATGCGATTTGTCCCTTTAGGGGGACGAATCGCGGGGTTAGTAAGAGGCCTTTCGATATGAAAATCATTGGGTGGTGGTGGATTTGAACCTGAACCAGGTTCTTGAGCTGCAATGACTGGATTTCCATAGATTTTAGCTTGGGTTTGGAGTTCAATCGTCTCCATGCCATAAATGGCAGATGATCCTTCATCGGAAGGATGAGTAACACCATTGCCCCTTTTGGGGGGTTGTGGCGGGTTTGCATCCATGTGTTGCCGTTGTTGCTGCGGATTAGGGATGGGATTTTAAATGACGATAGGTGTCCTTCGAGAGTCCTTGTTTGTAATAAAATCTGTGCATTCCTGCAGCCGAGGAAATTTGTATGTCAAGTGGTCCTCTACACAAATTATGGAAGGGAATCTCATTGGTTTCTCCTTTCCTTTTTCATTTTTAGCAGCGTTTTTATGATTGGGATTATTCTGAGTACTGGACTTCTCTTCAGAAGGAGAGGTATTTTTCTTATTCTTCTAGTTCTTGTTGCTAGGTTTTTGTGTAGACTTCGTAGAGTTTTACTCATCGGTGGGAAGAGTAGTCGATTAGTGAGGGGCGGTGGCAGCCGAAGATGGCTGGGAAGTTTTCCCACTAATCTATTTTATGGCTATGTAGGAGCTTGCACCAATGAGGCCGTCGGTGTGCACTTCGGGTAATTGAGTAGCATGAGGATTCGAGTTGCCATGGGCATGGGGGAGTAAGTAATACAGCGTGCCAGATTGTGAATATATGAGATCTAGATGCTGTGCATGACGGATGGATTGGTCTTTTGTGACCGTACCAGACAAGAAAATGTCCTTATCAAGGGGTGGTAAGAGTGACTTGCAAAAATAGTTTGATAAGAGATGATCTTGGATTAGCGCTTTGACCAACCTTCACCTACGTCTCCATTCATGAATGTGATCAGAGATGTGGGTAGCGGTGTCTTGGCGTAGCAAGGTTAAGAGTTTCGTTCTAGTTTGGTATCGAATAGGTAATCGGAATTTCTTAAGAAATTCCATAGGTAAGGCGCCAAAATTTTTGACGGCCCCATGTGGTAACTCAATGTACCATTTGGAAACGTTTCTTGTGAGAGTGTGGGGGAAAAGTATGTGTTAGATACTATCATCCACCATGGAGTTAGAAACATACCATAGATGAAAGGTGGTGATGTGTGTAGCCGGATCCTCCCCTTGTTTTCCTTCGAATTTAGGGATGTCAAACGGAATCTTGTGCAGTATTGGAGGCCAGAGTGGGTTGTGTTTGATGGGATCATTGGTCAATTTGTAGAGGTCGGGGAAATCTAGAGCTACTAGGAATGAAAATTGCGTGTTTTCCCTCGGATATAGCAAAGAAAGTGTTGGCTGTCCATTCAGACTATAGGGTCCGCCCATCAATGTGTTACCAATGGCATAAGTAGGAATTTGTTGATAAAAGTTTCTAGTGAGTGGGGGTGTAGGGGTATATGGTTGCTGTCCATAGGGTATGTTGTACTGTGGGGAAAAATATTGGTTTCCCTTAGTGTAATAGTTTCCCCCTTGCCCAAATTGACTTTGGGGTTGGTTCACCCATATGGACGTGATAGAATTCGCTAGTGGCATACTGCTATTCACATAGTTGACCATTGACATAGACCCTATACTGGAAGTTTGACCACTCAAAGGAACAACGTTAAAAATTAGTTGTCCTGTTTGTCCTATTGAATGTAGGGGTACCAAAGTGCCCCCTAGCATATATGTATTGGAAACACCACCCCCTGGCATAATAGTCAAGGGGTTTGAATCAACAATGGGTTCCAACCGAAAGGGTTTCTAAAAGGAACCGAACTATCCCCTCTAGCGAGGGCGGAAATTGTGGGTTTCGACATAGTCTCAATAAGAGTAGATCCCGAAGGGTTCGAAGGTCCGCTTACAGTTGTGGTGACCGAATTACTGGGACCGCTGTTAGTATGAATATTTCGTCGAAGTGTATGAAAAAATACCACTTTAGCTATGCATAACTTATAGCCCTAACATAAAATATGGTTGCTAATATCTTCAAATTTCCAGTTAGTTGATCAAGATAAATGCTGCAAAAATCCAGATCTATGCATAAAAAGAAATTAAGCAACAAAAATAAGGTTTTTCTCCATGCATCCAATAGACAAGACAAGAATAATATGTTTTAAAGAATTTTATATTAAGGGCACCTGGGAGGAAAACAAGAAAGGTGTTTCCAATTCTCCTCAATGGGACGGGTTCTTGAAAGTCCTCAGCACTTTAGATCTAGAATTTCTCTCTCTTGTTGGTGTAGAAAACCCAGACAAACATAGAACTCAAAGGGAGCTCACAAAGAAAATAATGGAAAATATGACAATGATAATGGCTCAAAGTTAGACCAAGAGTGTAGATCCAGAGTGATCTAAGAGGCAACAAAAGGTGAAGAATGGTAGGAAAAACCCTTCTATTTATAACAAAATATTAGGTCATTCTAGATCTTGGTGCATGATTAAAATAATATTAACCAAATATAGATCCACCTTTTATGGAATATTTTATTATATTTGTTGGAGGGGAAAGGTATTTGACTTGGGTCAAATCCCTTTATTTGTAAATAATAAATAAATAAATGATTTATTTATCATTTTAAGGAAGTGGTTGAATGATAATTGAATAAATAATGATTTATTCAATTATTTATAAATGATTTAGTCAAATTTAACAAGGAATATCATTTAAATAAGGTTTAAATAATTATTCCTATAAAAAAATAAGATAAATAAGGATTTATCTAATTAATTTTCTTGTTTTGGGTTAAATATGACCCAGAATAATAATTAAATTATTGTTTAATTAATTATTCCATGAGGAAAACCAAACAAATATAGATTTGTTTAATATTTCCCCTTGGGGTTTCCTATTTAGACCATAAACAACCTAATAAATGTGTTTTATTAAGTTATTTTACATAGTGAAAGAAATTTTACTTAGGGTAAAATTGGTCTTACATGGTGTACTTGGGTCCATCTAATGATAATAGGTTAGATGACTAAAAAATGGTGTAATAGATTTCCCCCTAGCGTGCGAGTGTTAGGAGCAATTCGTATGACCGAAGTACGTTGTAAGAACTCAATCACCAGACATCAAAAGGGAAGTCAGAGAGAGGAATGTAAGGTAGACTGATGTGCTGAAGAACTAGACCCTGAGGAGATGAGACTTACAGGTGAGACAAGTCTCTTTTTATGAGTGGGTACCTGTGCTAAAGGCGGCGGGGGAGGTATACCTATGCCCACTGAGACAAAGTACAAAAGAATAGTGCATCCAGTAAACAAGGGACCGAACTGTAAAGTAAATGCTGGCATAAACATGAGCCAGATAAAATATATAATGATGAATCCCACATACATGCTGTGCCTAGGATAACAGCCAGGACTTATACAATAATATCTGAGTACATGAGATACAAATACAACCCCATGCCCCTGTAAATGGGGAAGGGCTCACAAAATCTGACTGATACATGCAAATCAAAGAGGTGCTGCAAGTGGCTAAGGCTGACATCATCAAAACTATGGAGCTGCATCGAAGGCTAAAGTGAAGAAGTCATCCGGGTATGTGGGGGGCTACCTATAGGGCCACCCCCTCATGAGGGTTGGGACATCTCACACACACCCGAGAATCACCGATATTAGCTGCTACATCACTGAACCATCAAGTATACGAATCTCGATCATGCTGAAAGGAGCTGGAGATGAGAAATAATCAAGTCAAAGGGAAATAAGGAGTCCCTTTGCCTAATCCGGGGCACCGAACAAGAGTGGAAGCTGGAACCAAGGTACACTGCCCTCTAGACCCGTCTTTTGGAATGAATGAGCTGATGTCGACAAAAGGAGGTCTGCCATAGGTGAGGCAATAAGGGATCCTCAACTAAGGCACGAGAGAAAATATTAGAGCGACTGACAGACTGACACCAATGATGATGATGAAATGGGGGGTACTGAGTAGCGAATGGATGACTTCCCTTCTTAAAGCATAAAGGGCATGAATGACTTGGCAACGACTGAAAAAATATCATGAGGGATAGGGGATAGTGGGACTGAAGGCCATAATGTGCAACATGAGAGAGGGACCAAGAAATGAAGGATGGAGGACTATAGCAAGATACAAAGGGACTCAGGATAGACTCCATGAATGCGATGATGACTCAACTCGGATGCTCTAAAAAAGTGCGACTCGATGGTGCTACCACACAGTAAAGGTCCAAAGGGGGACCATGAAAACATGAGTAAAGAGAGTATCTCATGACGAAAATCAACATGAACAAAGACAAATATGGAGGCAAATTGGTGCCCCAAGTACAAGTGGTGTAAGTGAGGAAATCCGATTTGGAGGAGAGGTGAAGAGACCCTTCTTGGACAAAATGTGTCCTGGTGAAGTATCAAATCACAAAAAACTAACATATACCCATTTGAGGGCTCGGTGAGAGCTTTCCAACGGTGCAGACGATTTGTCAAACAGAGCTACGGTTTGGCTGCAGTAGGCGAAAGAAAAAACGAGGGTTTCTCTTCTAATAAGGCATTTTCCCTCCAAATCCACTCATTTGTTTGTGTAGCTATGGTGAATGTAGAGAGGAGAGGAAGCCCTAAATCTTGTGGCGATCGTAGCGGACAAATCAACCGTTGGAATCGAGATCTGTCAGTTGCAGGTAAGAGGCCTAATCTTACTCTTTCATTTCAATGGATTGAGAGTTCAGTTTAAGTACCCAGAGCTCATGAATAGGACAGGTCACACTTTTTGGGGTCTATTCTGTGACCTAGGTAGCAATTAATGGGCAGAAAACTGCGACCTATCCCAGGACATGACCTAAAAAGTGTGACCTGTCAGAGAAAGGGGGTTTCAATGCTGTTTTTGGCTGAGATTTGGGATTTTTATTGTTGAGGGGCACAGGTGCCCCCAAACATGATGTGGTCATGCCAAAATATATTTAGAAAAAGGGGAATCTAAACACATTTTAATGATGTGGTGTGCCATTTTTTTTCGTTATGGTTATGCAGTTTGAGAAAGGAAATGGAGGATTACCAATCTCTTTTAGTACTACATATATAAATAAAATGGAATTTAAATTTTCGGGTTGGCATACTTGGTGTCACTATCCCAAAGAGAGGATTTGGAGATAATGAACTGATGCTCTCCTAGAAAACTCATAGGTTGGTCAACAACAATGTCTAAGAGATTGGGTTGCTGATGTAAGATGAAGGAACGATAAGGGGTATCATCCCTAGAGTGAGCTGAAATGATATGGGACTCTAGAGGTTCTTCTAAATGTGGAATAATAATGGTACTAAAGTTGACACGACCAGATACACTAGGAGAGTTGTGGAGAATTGCTTCTCTTGGTCTCTCAAATATGGGTGCCCCCTTACCCAAACATTGGGTTTCAATTTAATGGCCACAAGGTGTATGCAGTTCGAACACATGGGTTCGATGTAAGGGGGAATAGATAAAGTCAGGGGTGGTGATTTATTCCATAATGTCATCATCGTGATAGAAGATGGGGTGACTGGTGGAAGAAATACCACCTGACGCGGCGAAGCTACTTGACTCATCATCATGAGAAGAGAGGTTCACATGTGCATCGTCACAAAAGGTGACATAAGAGTAAGCAGATAAAGGATCTACCGATGTTGAGCCCAGGGTGATCGCTGAAGGGAGGTCAAGCGAAACATCAGGGGCAGTCTCCAAGGGAACTTCCACCGAGGGTCTCATGGATGATGGTAGGTAGAAAATGGTGGACGAAGGCTCCGTCATCTCGACGTCAGGAGGGGGAATGGTAATAGGAGTAGGCAGATCCTCTGGTCCCACCGAAGTAGGACTCACAAACAAGTGAGAATTTATCTTGTCATGCTTAGCCTTGAATTGGTGGTATGCGTCTAAAGAGGAACAATACTTGTCAAGGCGGGGATAGAGGTGGGTATAATGGCCATGGAAATCGCACAAAGCACAAGGGTGATTTGTGCGCAAGGTTTTGAGTTTCTAGATTGAATCAGGTATAGTGACATAGACCTTAGGGACATTAGATTCTGGAAACGTCTCGTTTACCATGGTCTTGAGATGCGTCAATCCAGGACATGTATGGGTGGCGTGACCAACAACATCGCACAAGGCACACTGGATAGCGCGCTTTGGTAGCCGAGGAGGGGCAGGATTTGTCGGGGCAATTGTGTCCTTAGTTGCTTTTGTGTGAGATTTTCCCCCTTTTCCCGATACCATCACAACAGGAGATGGATCCTGGTGAGATGTGTGAGGCACTGTGGTATTGGGAGAAGTGATGGGGACCGGTTGAACTGGGGTCAAATCAAGGTAAGGTTTGGGATGATCAGGTGGGGTGGCAGCTGGGGGATTAAGGTACCAGACAGGAATCCCCAGGGTTAGGTTAGGAAGAGATAGGGTAGCCATGACAGGTACCGAGTACACTCCAGGAGGTGGAATGAATAACGGTATCTGACTGGAGGGGTAATGGCCAGGTGGAACGGATCAAAGGTGGATAAGGCCTAGAGGAACCAATCCAGGAGGGTAAATAGGCTCATGGATACCAGCTGTAGGTGAAGGGTCAGAAGGAAAATGTCCAGAAGGTTGACACGAAGAGCTAGGAGCAGGCGGCGGAGGGCGAGGTTGCTGACTAGCTGAAGCAGGCCACTTGAGAGCAGCCTGAGATGATTGCATCATGCAAAAATTCGATAAGCTGGGATCAGAGATAGGAGGAGGAGGAAGACCAGGGAAGGTTCCAAGCAGAGAGGAGTCTTTGTAGACGCCGGGAGAGACACTGGTCAAAGAATCGACGGTTTGCTTATTGGTTATAGAAGAGATGGTTGACTTAGGGGAGGTCTGAGATTTTGGCTCATGATACGTCAATTGGTCAATGGTGACTATCTTTCCATTATGAGGGAAAGACATCTTGTGGCATACCGCGGATGGGACAACAGACATGGCATAGGTGTAGCTCCGCCCCAATAGAATGTTTTAATCTAGAGGGGTGTCGATAACTTCAATGTCGGCGCAAACAATCTTGCCTGCAATAGTGATAGGAAAATTATGGAGTAGGCCAACGGGTTGGGAGGCGTGGCCATCCCACACTCGAAGGGTGATCGTGGAAGGGGCCAATTCAGGAGATCCGATTTGTTTCCAAAACGAAGAGGACATCACACAGGTGGATGCCCCCTCATCAATGATACACCGAGAAACATGAGCGTTCTGGATTTTGACTGGGATTTGGAAGGCTACGAAAGCAGGAAGGGGGGATGTTCCAATTGATGGGCGTCGAAAACAATCAATTGGTCATCAACAAGATCCACAATGCCCATGGCAGATAGTAGATCCTTCTTCTGAGAAGGGCACGACTAGAGGAGTTCCAGTGTTGAAATGGCAGCAGGAGACTGTGCCAAATCATCTACTATGCTATACGAATGAGCAGCTCGACCAGAAGCAACATTTTGGCATAATGGTCCCTTAGGAATCTTGGTATGAACCTCAAATTTGGGCTGAGGGATATGCAAGGGACCATTGGATGTCAAAAGAGGCTCTGTAGAACCTGAAGAAGGTGACTCGGGGATAGACGGAGTGGGAGGCTTGGGGTACTGATGAGATCGAGTTTGAAGGTTAAGGTCGACGTGTAGAGGTTGATCAGAGTTCATCATGAGGATATGGTAATCAGGGGAACCAGAAGGGGAAGGTTGAGTGGCCCCTTATCCGTCAGGTGGTTGGGTAGCCACGAATCCTTGTTGGGGGAAAGGATTGGTAAACACAGCCGGTTGAGTAGAGGCCACATTGGGAGGAGCAGTAGGGGAGGCATGCTGTCCTCGTAATGTGGCTTGAGATTCCCACATCTGCTACATCTGTGGTAAAAGGGGACAATTGTGAGTGTAATGACCGTAAACACCACAAAACGAATAAGGCTTATTTGTATGAATGGGCCTGTCCGGCTTGGGCCGAGTGCCCTGTTGCTGGTTTGCAGTGTTAGAGTCAATACCTTGATGATTAGGTCCACAAGTACCAGGGGAAGATTGGTTCTGATTGCCTTTCCTCTTCCTTTGAGAGGAAGGAGGATTAGTCGCACCCTGCTGTGCAAATACATGCCCCGGAGGGGGTGGTAGTTGCTGTTGCTAGGGTTGAGAAGGAAAGGTAGGTGGAGGTGAAAATGCTGGAGGAGATGGAGCACTAGGCTATGGATAAGGATAATGGTGAGGTTGGGCAACATTGAGTTAAGCAGGAGGTTGGGAAAAAGGATGAGGCATGCCATATCCTGGATACATGCTACCTGGAGGGGGAAAAGAGCTGGAGGTGCTGGCCCCTCCCTGAGGGAGAACATAGCCCATAGGAGGTTGAGCGTATGGATGAGAAAGAGCTCCAACAATACCGTCGGCAGAATGGGATGCCCTCGGGGCGTTAGTGCCACCGGGTCTGGGGAGGTCAGGAAGGAAGGTATAAACATAACTAGAATGAGCATAGATCAGGTCATATTTTAAGGCTATTTGGAGGGCAGCTTCTTCGGTTTGAGGAAACTACGAGGCAACATCTTTGCCAATGGTGGGTAAGAGAGATCTAAGGAACAAGTCCATACAGACACGGTCTTACAAGGTAGGAGCTCGACACAAGTTCTTTATTCTCCGCCATTCCTGGACATGATCGGAAAGGCGGGTCGCAGACGATTGACGGAAAGAAGTCAAGAGTTTGGTACCAGTGTCGTATCAGAGAGGGAGCTGGAAATAAGATAATAAGGCTCAGGAAATGGTCGCAAAGGTGGTATGGGAAGAGGCGGTCTGATCAACATACCACTTAGAAGCTTTGCCTGTAAGCGTGTGTTGGAACAATCTAAGATGGATGGAATCATCGGTAATGGAATTGGATGAACACCACATGTGGAAAGATCGGATATGGTTGGAGGGATCTTCTCCAGCAAGGCCTTCGAACTTGGGAATGTCAGAGGGGAGCTTGGTCGGCATAGCAGGCCAACCAACATCGTGGCAGATAGGGTCATTGATTAACTGATTGAAATCGGGGAGACTGAGGCTTGCCATGTAAGGGAGCAAGGGGACAGTCGAGGTAGTTCCTGTGGTGGTTCCACTAGTAGCATTCTCGGCGGGAGGTCCTGGATTATCGCTAGCGTTAGGCGCTGTACCGGACATAATGAAGGTAACAGGGGGGGAAACAGAAGTAAAAGGAGAACCCAATGAATTAGAAGAGGAGTCGGAGTGCGGACTTGGAGGAGGACTAACTCGACGACGGTGAGTAGGAGTAGGTCGAACGACCGAAAAATGAGGATGAAGGCCAAGAAGTCTTCGGGATATACACCTTGGGGGCGCAATGATGACAACACAAACATGGCACAGAGGGAAGAAGAACGACCAATAAGGGCAGGGAGTTGCAGAATCAAGTGATTACAATGTCGAAACAAGGGCAGAGAGGTGCAGTGTCAATTGATTTTACAATGTTTTAAAGTCTTTGCCTGGCGGTGTTAACCAGGCTCTTCTTTGCTTAGGGTGAGTGTGTGGCGTGCATTAATTTTAATTTTTAAACCCAGACGTTTTGAGAGTAAAAGAAAAAGTGTGTTGCGTAACTGAAATAAACCTGCAAATAACAACATTTAATACTAAAATGACATAAAATTAATAGCTAACAATGCATCAATCTAACTCAAGGAGGCGGGTCTCTCAAAAAATAGTCTAATAGAGGGAAAAAATCTTGTCAAAACACACTGAAAATGATCCAATAGATATAAGGTCGGGAGGGACAAGCATCTAAAGGATAAATCTGCTGAAAAGAGGTGCAGAAAATAGCAAAGAGACAGAGGCAAGATTGCTGTGAAAGAGGAGGCAAAAAACTAAAGGCAGTAGGGAAAAGGAAGCAACCCTAAAGGCAAACCCAAAAAAAACTATATGAGGTGATTTGGATGGAAAAATAACTGATCTAAAAGGGATCTGAAAAGGAGGTATCATATCTGCAAAAGAAAAGGCTGAAACTCTGAAAATTTAGACACCTGCAACAGCTAAAAACTCTTCCACAAAAAGTGGAGGGTACTGAAGCCCTAGGGGTCTAGATTCCCACTTAGTTGAGTAAAACAGAACAATAATAGGTCTAAACGGGCGGAGACAGAGGCTGGAAAACCCTGACAGAAGCTTCAGACAAACCTAGAAAACTTTCAGAAAATCTGCAGAAAAAAGTGTAGGTGGCAGGTTCTGACTTGTTTTCTGTCCAGGTCACAGTTTTGAGGCTGAAAAGTGCACCCTGCAGTCCAGGTCGCAGGTTCTGGGCCGAAAAGTGTGACTTGCAGTTCCGGGTCTCTCGGCGGCAGATTTCAGAAAAAGTTACCGTCTCAGTTGTGGCTGATGTCTGTCACATGTGCAATAGGGCCAGAAACACACAGAAGTTAGAATTTTTAATGTTTGAGGGTTTTATAGGGGAAAAAAACATAATAATAGGAAAAAAAAAAAGCTGAAGAGAAACCCTAGGGTTTGAAGTAGCTGGATATGCAGGAATATGAAAAACGACAGTGGTCGTAATTGAAAACCCGTGTGGAGTCGCCAATTGTTAGTTTGAATATTTCGTCGAAGTGTATGAAAAAAGACCACTTTAGCTACGCATAACTTATAGCCCTAACATCAAATATGGTTGCTAATATCTTCAAATCTGCAGTTAGTTGATCAAGACAAATGCTGCAAAAATCCAGATCTATGCATAAAAAGACATTAAGCAACAAAAATAAGGTTTTGCTCCATGCATCCAATAGACAAGACAAGAATAATATGTTTTAAATAATTTTATATTAAGGGCACCTGGGAGGAAAACAAGAAAGGTGTTTCCAATTCTCCTCAATGGAATGGGTTCTTGAAAGTCCTCAGCACTTTAGATCTAGAATTTCTCTCTTGTTGGTGTAGAAAACCCAGACAAACATAGAACTCAAAGGGAGCTCACAAAGTAAAAAATGGAAAATTTGACAATGATAATGGTTTAAAGTCAGACCAAGAGCATTGATCCAGAGTGATCTAATAGGCAACAAAATGTCACAAATGAATGGGAAAACCCTTCTATTTATAACAAAATATTAGGTCATTCTAGATCTTGGTGCATGATTAAAATAATATTAACCAAATCTAGATCTACCTTTTATGGAATATTTTATTATATTTGTTGGAGGGGAAAGGTATTTGACTTGGGTCAAATCCCTTTATTTGTAAATAATAAATAAATAAATGATTTATTTATCATTTTAAGGAAGTGGTTGAATGATAATTGAATAAATAATGATTTATTCAATTATTTATAAATGATTTAGTTAAATTTAACAAGGAATATAATTTAAATAAGGTTTAAATAATTATTCCTAGAAAATAATAAGATAAATAAGGATTTATCTAATTAATTTCCTTGTTTTGGGTTAAATATGACCCGGAATAATAATTAAATTATTGTTTAATTAATTATTCCATGAGGAAAACCAAAAAAATATAGATTTGTTTAATATTTCCCCTCGGGGTTTCCTGTTTAGACCATAAACAACCTAATAAATGTGTTTTATTAAGTTGTTTTACATAGTGAAAGCAATTTTACTTAGGGTAAAATTGGTCTTACATGGTGTACTTGGGTCCATCTAATGATAATAGGCTAGATGAATAAAAAATGGTGTAACAACTGCGTATAGCTTGGATACTGGGGTTGCCAATAATTTACGTAGAATTGACAATTGGTGAGGAAGATGGTGGTGGAACCGAGTTGGCCACCAAAGTCATCGACCCTATGGGCGTCGATTGTGAAATGGATGCAGGTGCAGCCGAAGACATGACTGGCACTGGTGTAACCTGAACTAACAATGGCCTCGACGGGTAAGTGAGAGGAGGATTGTAAGAAGGTACGACTCCTTCCGTAAAAGGATCCTCTAGAAACTCCATATGATGTGGAGCTATATGAAATTTAGGGGTTGTCACTGGAGACTTCTCTTTCGGAGAAGGCACTGGCTCACTGAGACTCGACTCCTCCCTCGGTGTCAATGGAGGGAGACCTTGCTGCCGTCTAGAGAGACAATGAGGGTCGAAGGACTCCATGGTGACCTATTTAATTTTATCAAATTATTCTTGTGATGTATTATAAAGTCTCAGCGATAGTAACCACATACCTAAAAAATAAAAGGAAAAAAGGAGTTCTAAAATCAATCAGTGAAGCAACCAAAATCAATCAGTGAAGCAATGAGAAGGGGTATGACCTTGTCTGAGTACTACTGTTTGTTGGAGATGAAACCCAGTATCACAATAGCATACAGGGATATTTGGTCAAATATACAGTTATAGTTAATCTAGAGTTTTTTCAGAATCTTAGACAATAGGTTTAAGCACTATCGTGAAAACAAGTACCCTCCTAAAGATCGAAGACATAGTAGGTCCGTCTGTTTTAGGTACCACGGTAGCCTACCCCAGTTACATTGTATAAGTCCCTAAAAATTTTGGCAACTAAAGATACCTCAAATCACATATACTGTCAGGGGGTCATGGTCGTAGATAACACGCTCTATGGGTAGAACACCTAGATCCATGATCTAGTTTTGACATCCCCAAGGGGAACCCAATATATAGCATGCCCACTGAATGCACTCGAAGGTGGGATACCTTCTCATGCACCGTAGTGTTGTCTCATGCTTTACTCCAGTAGTAGTGGAGTGGTCCCGACAGTATGAGTGCAGTAGGATTTCACTTTTTAATGACTCTAGTTTCAAGTTTTGTGATCTTGAGTGATTTTCTCACTTCTCCTACCCCAAGATCCTAGCCTGAACTACTTTTGGTGTGAGCTCAGAAAAATTTATATTATTAATTGCATTATCTCTTGATTCTTAGTGTACTTGATTATTAGTCTTATGGAAGGGGGGTGGACGTATGAAATGTAATGAGACTCTGACTCAAAACCATGGAGAAAAATGCTCTAAAAATTCAATTTCAATAAAGATTTTATTCTACAGGGAGATATTTTTCAAACATCCATGCACGAAACATTCAAATAACACAGTTCAAATTTAAAATATTCACACATCTATCTATCCTCTCTACCAAATTTTTTAACCAAAAATTTTAGAATGAATTCAACTATGTTCAAAAAAACTTAAAATAAAAATTTTTCTTCTTCAAAAAGTAGATGCGACTAACAATAAATTTTTAAACAAGAAAACTAAAAATTATAGCTGATAACCAAGCACAGGGATCAAGAAATAGAATCTAATCTGATAGCCAATAACTCCACAGCCAAAGGGAAACACAACAAGGGTGTAAGCAATAGATTTTGGCTGGGTAATGCTGGAAAGTAGAGGCTACAGAGTGTTAATGATAGGACTAACACACTGTATCTGAGCATAAGTAACATTATAATGCACTGAAACACTCTCAGGGGGAGCGTTACTCAAGGTAAAGGTGTACAGATGGCTAGGCAGGGTATATTCTGGACTCTGTGAGCTACTGAGATGATTACAGAGCATATAAACTAATTGAAAGAGGATGTGAGTAGAGGGAAAGAGCTAAAGGCTTAGGAATAAACAATCCAAAAGCTTGGAATCAACTCCCCAGTGGAGTCGCCATCTATGCTAAGCGGTAAAATTCTTGGGTGGAAGCTGATGAATATCCCTCTCAAGGATTTCCAGTGCTCGAGGCAGATTTTCAGATTAGCTGTAAAGTTACAAAGACATTGCATACATGTTCATACTAATATATAATTGACAAAGTGAGATATTTAAGGATTACCTCCTTGAGGACAACAGGTCCTATGGAGAGCTCTAAGCTATGTGGGACAAGTCCTTCCTCATTGGCTCCAAATCTAGATCTTGCAACCAAACAAGACACATGTGTAATCTTCACAGTGGTATCACTTTCTAGCAATGGAACAAGTATATAATCGGCATTAAACTGTGAAAATATGAGCCATTTATATCATGCTTCATAGACAAATGAACAACAAATGTGACATTGAAAACATCAAATGGACAAAACAAATACAGTTCTATTAGTTTATAAAAAGGAGGATTACAACCGTTGGTTGTACCAAGCCCTCCTCAATCTTCCAATTCCTCTCTCTCTTTCTCTATCTTCGAGTGTGATGATGCTTGGGCTAAGAGTCCTCAATGAACCTTACCAATATTTAAGCCTCACACTCAACAATGAAATTATGCTCTACACACGATCAAACCTTCGACCTTTGACCAAGATCCCAAACCTCCAATTTATAGGAAATGGAGAGGAAAAACCTTGCCAATCGTTTCAATCAATTTGAATCGGGAAAGATATTGATGTTTCCTAGCTTTTCCTTATGTAGGAGTTCAGTTATGTTTGGAAATATCTAATAAAAGGTTTATAGCACAAATTTCTACTTTTGAACTGACTCATTCTGAGAAAAAGCAGGAAATGCCAGTTAGTTTCCACAGGATATTTCCCTTTTCACATTCAAACACGGATAACGCTACCCCTTAGGCAAGACAAAGCGTTACCCTAGGCACTAACACTCCCTTTACATGGCTAGAGTGCATTATAAATCTGCCTAGATGCTTTTGGGGGTGCGTTACCTTGGAAAAATGGGTCATTGTCTAGGTCATTTTATTCCTTCCATGTTACCTTCTCCTCCGAGCTTATGAGGAGGTCATTTTTCCTGTAACACATGCTGCCCTAGTAACTGACACAGACAAACCTACTCTTTCTTCGGTTTTTGGGAGTGTACTCATCTTCACGAGAGTGTTTGGACCCATTATCTGAGGTTCGGGCAAAGCTCAAGAGTAACCATAACTGTACATATGACCAAATATCTCTGTTTCTTATTGTGATATTGGGTTTCATCTCCAGTGAACGAAAGATCTTAGATAGGGCCTTACCCCTCTGGCTGCTTGATTGATTGAATTTAGAGTTCTTTTTTTCTAGGTGTTTGGTTCTACTATCACTAAGACTTAATAATATATCACATTTAAATTTTGATAAAATTTAGTGGTCATCGTGGCGTCCTTCAACCCTCGTCATCTTTCTAGGTGACAACGAGGTCTCTCCCCATTCAAACTGGGGTAGTCGTCGAGGCTCGGTGACCTAGAGCATTCTTCAGAAGAGAAGTCTCCAGTGTTGACCCCTAATTCACACATTTCTCCTCACATTACAGAGTTTCCCAAGGATCCTTTCATGGAAGGAGTTGTGCCTCCTTAGAATCCTCCTCTCACTGACCCTTTGGGGCCACTATTGATTTAGGTATCACCAGTACCAGCCATGTATTTAGTTGCACACAAATCCACTACACCAACATCGGCCTATGGGTTGTTGCCTCTAGTGGTCAACTCATATCCACCTTGTTGAAGTCCAAAAAGAAATTTTAGACCTCACACTAGTGTGGGACCACAAGTCCTAGCAATACATTAGTGTGATGGCCAATTTAATTAATTAAATTGATGCAATGCCTAATTTAATTTTCGCTTAATTAAATTGGACAATAAAATGTAATATTATCTCATAATCAATTGTAATAGTTAACTGAGTGTGATAAACTCAGTTAGCTCATGTATTTTGAGTTGAGGGTGGTTGGTGAGGCATGCAGAGTGATTCTATTAGTTATGGACTTCGAATTGCAGTTGGTGCATTAGTTTAATGCATGAGTAATCAGTTAACTCAATTAGGTGAGTTAAAATCAGTTGGACTAGTTGTAATTGTTTGTTGCACTACTAAGAGATCATGTGAATTAAATATTATTTAATTCACAATCAGTGATTTTCCATGCAACTGATGATTTACTTTTAATAGCTGCATGCATGTCAGTTCCAGTGGAGACCCAGTTGAGACAAAGGTTAAAGGGATGTTAACTATCAGTTGTGTGATTAGTAGGTTTCCCACATGAAAACATACATCCATTGGATTTACCATGATCCTTGCATAGTTTTGGAAGGCTGAAATTCCTACAAAATAGGGTTTTCATTCCACATGAATTGCGCAAGAAAGGCATGCTGTTTAGAGGCTGAGAATTGGCTAAGTGTTGGTTGATTTTGTCCAGGACAGTGTGAGCCAGTTGTGAGAGTGCATGAGACTCTTGTGAGAAGAGTGCATTGAAATTTTTTCATGATTCCATGGTGAGTATACAATAGAATACTGAGGGGTTCTAAGCATGAAGCTTTCCTTGAGAAATTATCTGTGTTGTGGTTTGATTTGATTCTTTCTTTACTTGTTTTGATTGGCGATCATGTTTATTTTCTGCAATTGATTTGTATAAGGATTCAATATATAGCTTTAGTACATTGCTTGACCGGATTGAATCCATTGATATACATATGTTTGTATAATTTATACATGGTATCGAAGCATAGGAAATCAATATAGTGGAGGAGAAGGTTAGTTTGTGACTGAATAGAATTTGAATTTGAAAAAGTATTCTTGGTGCGATAGGCGAATCATGATCGAAATGGATTTCAATGGCTTGAGAATCATGATTGAAAAGGCTTTCAATGGCTTGAGATTTGAGTATGCACTCAAGGGTAGTTCCAATTATATTTCATGGAAAGACAGGATGGAGGAATTACTGGAGGACAATGGGTTGAAAGAATTCATTGATAATGATGTTCCCAAGCCCGCTATAGCAGATGCCAAAAATATTGATGCTTGGAAAAAGAAGGCTGCAAAGGGGAGGAGGATATTACTGGAGGGAGTAAGAGACCAAATTTTCTCAAGTCTCCATCACAAAGCAACACCATATGCAATGGGGAAATATTTGACATATCCGTTTCAGAGTAACAATGATCATTGAAAATTGTCACTGAAGGACAAGCTCAGGAAAATCAAAATGGAGAAAGGCGACACCATTCCAAAGTATTTAAAAAAGTTTGTCCAATTTCAGGATGAGCTTGGGAGCGTCGGAATTAATGTCGCAGATGATGACTAGGTGAGCCTAGCTCTTCTAGGACTTCCCAAGAGTCAGCATAGTTATCAAGACTCTGTCAATGGGAGGGAAAAGATGCCAGATTGGGAACAACTTTGGTCAGATTTGGTGCAAGAATAATTTAGGAGGAATACCAGGGATGGATCTTCATCTAAGAATGACGATGAATAATATTGCGCTTTGGCTGCCAAAACAAAGAAGGCGAAAGGAAAGAAATCCAATTCCAAATTTGATTCTGGAAAATATGGCAAGAAGCGTGACATGTCTAGAGTGAATGTTTTCACTGTGATGAGCATGGAAATTATGCCACTGATTGTCCAAAAATGAAGAAGAACAATAAGGCTTTAGGATCTGCAGCTGGTGAGGCTTTGGCCTCGCAATTTGAGCTTGAATTATCACTCATTGCATGCATGGTGTCAAGTGCAATGGGATCGGTGTGGTACTTGGATAGTGATGCATCCTTTGACATGACATGAGACAGATAAATTTTCAGTAGCTTGGAGAAGAAGGACCTCGAGATGCATATCGAAATGGGTGATGACGGATGGTACAATGCTAATGGGATTGGTACAATTACCTTCCAGAGATAGTCAGGTAAATCCTTCTTATTAAAATATGTAATGCATGTACTAGGCTTGAAGAAAAATTTAGTTTTAGTCGCAATGTTGGAGGATACAGGCTATGATGCTATTTTCAATGAAGGAAAATCTCTCCTTCGACACAAAGCAACAGGAAAAGACAAGAAGATTGGGATTCATGTGAAGAATCTCTATAAACTTGATGTAGATGGCTGCGCAACATTGATGGGTAAGGCGGACAAAGTGGTGAGCCGAAATGAGGGTTAGTTATGGCACATGGGATTGGGCCATCTACACCACGGATCCTTAAAGGTTATGTAGCATATTTCTACGGGTATTCCCAAGGGTACTATTGCACAATTAGACACATGCAAGGGATGTACTATGGGGAAGTATGCAAAGGCAACTTTTCATGAGAAGGAGAACCAAGCTTATGAAATCCTTAAGAGAGTTCACTCAGACGTGTGTGGAAAATTCTCTACTACTTCGACAACAAAGCATAAGTAATATGTAATATTTATTGATGATTTTTCTAGAAAGTGTTGGATCCACTTCATGTAGATGAAAGATCAGACATTCTCAAAATTTCTTGAGTTCAAAGCACTAGTGGAGAAAGACATGGGGAAGCATGTGAAGGCTCTTAGGAATGACAATGGTGGTGATTACATCTCTAATGAATTCAATAACTTCTATAACAAAGAATGAATTCAGAGAGAGTTGATTGTGTGTCATAACCCACAACCGAATGGTGTCGCAGAAAGAAAGAACAAAACAATTGTGGGTGCAGCATGAGCGATGCTGCATGATCAGGGCCTACCATTGCATCTGTGCGAAGAGGCATGCAACACAAATATATTTGTGCAAAACCATAGTCCTCATCGGATACTTGGCATGAGTACACTAGAAGAGGCTTTTACTGGTAAGAAACTTGATGTTTCATATTTTAAGATTTTTGCCTGATCTGTTTATGTGCATGTGACCAATGACGTCAGGAAGAAGCTCAAACTAACAACTGAGATTGGGATATTTGTGGGGTACACTGATACTCGCCACAACTATCAGGTGTATTTTCCAAAAAAAAGGATGACTGTTTTGAGATGAGATATGAAATTTGATGAGGAGAAAGGCATGCGATTGTCCCTTGAGAGGGAGCTGGATTTGCATGCAGATAAGGAACTCTTGGTTCCAACGAATGAACCTCAAGATGTGGAGCAGCCACATGCAGAGGATCGTGGAGTGGAAGAAAACACTCATGCAAATCCATCCACTAGAAATGGTAGAAGGTGCACCAAAGAAGATGATAGATTGAGACTTGATGCGGTAGAGAATGTAGGAACCCCTATTTCACTGCGCAGACAAAGACAGTCTCCAGACAAGTTTACTAGATACATGGCTCTTATGAGAAAGTGTATTGTGACAGAACCATCTTCCTTTGAGGAAGTAGTGCAACAACCAATTTGGGTTGATGCTATGGTAGAGGAGTATGACTCCATCATCAAGAAGAGTGCATGGGAATTTTTCCCAAGATTGGTCGGAAAATCAGTGGTTGGATCTAGATGGATCTATAAGGTGAAGCAAGTAGCGGATGGGAGCGTGAAGAAGTAAAAGGCTAGATTTGTGGCCCGGAGATTCTCAAAAGTTGAGGGGATTGAATATGAGGAGACTTTCACACCAATCACGAGGTAATATTCCATTAGATCTATCCTTGCACTGTCAGCACAGATGGGGTGGAAAATTCAACATATGGACGTGAAAACTACATTTCTCAATGGATTTATTGAGGAGGAAATGTACATAGAGCAACCAGAATGTTTCGAAATATTTGACAGGGAGTCACATGTGTGCTAATTTAAGAGAGCATTGTATAGGCTGAAGTAAGCACCTAAAGCTTGGTACAATCAGATTGACAACTATTTCACTGGGTTGGGATTCACCAAAAGTGAAGTTGATGCGAACCTGTACCTGATTGTGGTTGATGGTAAGATATTGATTATCATACTTTATGTTGATGATCTAATTTTGACAGGTGATGAGCATCTGATAACTTCTTGCAAGGAGGATCTTGCAAGGGAGTTTGAAATGAAGGATGTGGGTCTCCTTCACTATTTCCTTGGTTTGGAAATATGGCAGGGGGATGGTGAGCTATTTTTTTCTCAAGGAAAGTATGCCAAAGAGATCCTGGGTAAGTTTCACATGGAGAGATGTAAACCCATGGATACTCCTCTTCCAAGAAAATGGAGGAAAGAGGATGCTACTTCAGGAGAAGTAGTGGACGCTACTGTCTATAGGCAACTAGTGGGTTCACGGATTTACTTGGTGAACACCAGACCAGAAACTTGCTATGTATTTAACCAGCTAATTCAAGCTATGGTTAAGCTGACCAAGCTCTTTTGGAAGGCAGGGAAGCATGTCTTGAGATATATCAGGGGCACTACAAAGTATGGATTATGTTACAGACAGAAAAAGGTGTTAGAAAATTATATATTACAGAGCAATGAAACACATAAAATATGCGGAAAACACAATCAAAAGAAACACATAAAACCAGGGAGACAAAGATATGTTAATCAAGGTTGTCATTGATGTCAATATGGCATTAACAGAGATGTCAATATTCTTGAGATGCCTAGTTCAAGATGATGATGTCATGCCATCAATAAAGATGTCAAATTATGAAGAAGTCAAACCAGTAATGACAGAAGCCCTAAGAAGTCCTTGATCTAATGTTGCATGCACTTGATGATCTAGACCATAACCCTTGATGTCATGATGATGCCATACACTTTGATACTTGATGATGACATATGATGATCATGGTTGGAGATCATTTGAGGGTTGGAAGACTATTTTGGAGTTCTAATAATGCTGCACTATAACATATCACTGCACCATTATGTGATGACATGGATGATACACTCATTGCTAGACACTATCATGATGATGCAGATGTCCTACATGTTCCTATGATGATGAAGAAGACAAATAATTGAGAAGACAAACAATAAGCCAAAAAAAGAAGCCATACTGTCCTAATCATTTTTTGCACTTCAAGGGCAGTCAAAGAATTTTTTTTTTCACCACCTTAGAATCAACCTTTCAAGATGAGACCTAGACCATCTGAAAGAATATTTTTCCCTCTTTCTAACGAGCCCTTACTTGCCCCGAAGCTCTAAATATTTTGGGACATATTGATTTTTTAAGTTAAGGAAATTAACTCTGATATTGAGCCGACCTAAGCCAACTTGTGTAGGCTTGACATGTCATCCAAGAGACATGTCTCTTCGTCAAATGTCAAACAAGTATAAATAGAAATCCATTCTCCTCATTTTAACCATGATTTTCGGTCAAGATTTCAGAGAATAATTACAGAAGGTGAACTAAGGTTGAGGAGGACAGTTTGGGTAAATTTTGTGGTGGGTTGTCACTCAAAATTGAACAAGAAACTCAGACACTTATTGTGAAGTGTGGACATCAGATCAAAATTAAAGGGATAGAAAACAATCTTAACATACCCTAAAGTAGTACACATTCATACACATAATTAAGATTGTCAAACTGTGGAAAAGTCTGGGAGAATTATTCCTTTACCCTCCATACCTCAGAGCTGTTGGGTCACCATTACCTTGGAAAAAAATATAGACCTCGATTTTTTGTATATACTTGTCACCTATGATAATTCTGCTCTCAGAGTTGTTAAATAACTGTGGGCAGTTTCACTCCGTGCTTGAGCAACTCTCTTGTGGAAGGTTTAAACCTTGAGAAAGGTTTATAACAACCTGCAATTTCGGCTATTTGGACAGTCAACTCGGATTAATAGCAACCTGTGGAGGATATAAATTATGTGGACAAACTCAGATTGAAGCTCGGACCCTTGTGGCAGCAATCTGTGGACATAATTGTTCCCTGTGAAGCTAAAATCAGGTGTGGACAATAGTTTGGATCTGCTAAATCTTGTGAAGACACAAGTCATTTTTCGAGGAAATCTTGAAGCATAACTTGAGTAAAGATCCTGAAGTATAGCAGTTCTTAAGTGACTCTATATCAACATTTTGGAAACATTCTTAAAAGACCGTTTTAGGTGCAAACTTGAGCAGTCAATAAGGAGGACTTAAACCTAGTCTTACCTCCTAGATTTAGATTGTGAAACCTAGAGTGAAGAAATATTTATAGCACCAAGGTCAGAGATCAGTTGTGTAACATCAATATCAATGGTGAAGACCTATATTGATAGTGAAGGGTTTTGGAGCACCTATTAAGGAGCTTGTGGAGAGATATCTTGTTTGGGCAAGGAGTATCGAAGACACCTTTTTTAAAGGTTAGCTTGAAGACCTTCTTGGAGACTTTGATTGAAGCCCTTGTGGAGTGACCTTGAATAAGGTTCCAAATTGAAGACATTTTATTGAGAAGCCTTGAGTGATATTGGAGATAACATTGAAGGACATGATGCATTAGCCATCATGAGGTGACCTTGGAGAAAGTGTTTGGGTGACATGAAGAGCAGTGGAGACAAATTCATGAGAAAACAAGGTTGTAATTGATGAAGTGACGTGGAGACTAAGTGAAGGCATTGTTGAAGATTGTCAGGGCTCATTGAAGAAGAAATTGGGAGCCACAGAGTATAAACAAATATATCTTGATGAATTGACACAGGAGGTTGGAGCCTCATAGAGACAAGGTTGGTGCCTTGGTAGATAGGGTTGGAGCCCTAGAGGATAGGAGTCCTCAAGAAACTAGGTTGGAGTATGTAGCAGAGATAGAGTTGGAGCTCTAGAGGTTGGAGACTCAAAGTGACAAGGTTGGAGACTTGGAAGATAGGGTTGGTGCCCTAGAGGTCGGAGCCTCATGAAGTCCAAGTAGGTGCTTAGCAAAGTATAGGTTGGTGCCTGGAAGGATTGAAGATTGGTGTCTTCATCCAGGGTTGGAGCCCTACACTTATTGTATCTATTTTATTGTAAAGAAGAATTTAATAAAAACATTTATTCTTATTGTTCATATTGTGTTCTAAATATAAGTGATCTAACTGGTAAAAATAACAATGGGAAAGAAATACTAATTCACCCCCCTCTCAGTATTTCCAACAAGATATACCTGGTTCACCCAGTTTCGGCTACGTCCACCCCAAACATCCAATCCTTCCTTTCTATTAGCCAGCAAAATGAAGAGACACAACCTATAGCAGATCCACTGTAATATCCTCTGTTCTCTCTCACATTCTCCCTATCTGTTTCTCGCTCTGAGAATACACATACAATAAACAGCCGCAATAAAATACCCTCATACAAGTGAGGGGTTGCCTTCTACGACCAAAAACCCCCTGGACCCCTCAGGAAACATTTAATTACGGGCGGCGTTGCTGCCCCATTGAGGTATAGGGGTCCAACACTGTGATACAAAATAAATAACGTAATTAGGCTCCACACACAACAAGAGGGAGTGAAGATTCAAGGCTTCACGGAGGCAGATTGGGAAGGCATCTGATCAGACATAAAGACAACATCAGTACAGATCTTCAACATATGGTTGACAACAGTTTCTTGGTACAACAGGAAGCAGCAATCTGTGGCACTCATTTCAGCCGAGGCATAGTACATGGCAGCAAGTGAGGATGCATGTGAGGCCATTTGGATGGGAAAGATCATGGTTGGTTTGTTTGGTTCTCAGATGCATTTGGCGGTGATACATTGTGATAACCAGAGTTGCATTAAAATCTTGGTTAATCCGATATTACATGATAGTTCCAAGCACATAGAAATCTGATACCACCATCTCAGAGATTGTGTTTAGAGGCTCATTATGTTGGTTCAGTACATTCCCACGGAAGATCAAGATGTAGATGTTTTGACGAAGGCGCTCACCAGGAGAAAATTAGAATACCATAGAGGAAGGATCGGGGTGGAAAATAATCCATTTCTTGTTGAGAGGGAGTGTTGAAGTACAACAAGAAATTGTAGCACACACACTAGTGTGGGACCACAAATCCTAGCGATACATTAGTGTGATTGCCAATTTAATTAAATAAATTGGTGCAATGTATAATTTAATTTTCCCTTAATTAAATTGGACAATAAAATGTAATATTATCTCATAATCACTTGTAATAGTTAATTGTGTGTAATAAACTCAGTTAGCTCATGTATTTTGAGTTGAGGGTGGTTGGTGAGGCATCAAGAGTGATTCTATTAGTTATGGAGTTCGAATTGCAGTTGGTGCATTAGTTTAATGCATAAGTAATCAGTTAACTAAGTTAGGTGAGTTAAAGTAAGTTGACTAGTTGTAACTATTTGTTGCACTAGTGAGAGATCAAGTGAATTAAATATTATTTAATTCACAATCAATGATCTGCATTGCAACTGATGATTTAATATTAATAGCTGCATGCATGTCAGCTCCAGTGGAGACCCAGTTGAGACAAAGGTTAAAAGGATGTTAACTATCAATTGTGTGATTAGTAGGTTTCCCGCATGAAACCAAACATCCATTGGATTTCCCATGATCCTTGCACAATTTTGGAAGGCTGAAATTCCTAAAGAATAGGGATTTCATTCCACATGAATTGCGAAAGCAAGGCAGGCTATTTAGAGACTGATAATTGGCTAAGTGTTGGTTGATTTTGTCCAGGATAGTGTGAGACAGTTGTGATAGTGCAAGAGACTCTTGTGAGAAGAGTGCATTGTAATTGTTCATGATTCCATGGTGAATATACAATAGAATAAAGAGGGGTTTTGAGCAACAAGATTTCCCTAGGAAATTATATATATCGTGGTTTGATTTGATTCTTTCTTTACTTGTTGTGATTGGCGATCATGTTTATTTTCTGCAATTGATTTGTAGAAGGATTCAATATCTAGATTTAGTACATTGCTTGATCAGATTGAATCCATTGATATACATATGCTTGTATAATTTCTACATGGTATCAGAGCATAGGAAATCACTATAGTGGAGGAGAACCTGCGTTTGTGACTGAATAGAATTATAATTTGCAAAAGTATTCTTGGTGCGACAGGTGAATCAATATCGAAATGGCTTTTAATGGCTTGAGATTGGAGTATGCACTCGAGAGAAATTCCAATTATATTGCGTGGAAAGACAAGATGGAGGCAGTACTGGAGGACAATGGGTTGAAATAATTCATTGATAATGATGTTCCCAAACCTACTGTAGTAAATGCTGCAAATCTTGATGCCTGGAAAAAGAAGGTTGCAAAGGCAAGGAGTATATTACTGAAGGGAGTACGAGACCACATTGTCTCAAGTCTCCATCACAAAGCGAAAACATATGCAATGTGGGAAGCTTTTATAGATATGTTTCAGAGAAAAAATGATCATAGAAAATTGGCACTGAAGGACAAGATCAGGAAAATCAAAATGGAGAAAGGAGACACCATTCTGAAATATTTAATAAAGTTTGTCTAGTGTCAGGATGAGCTTGGGAGCGTCGGAATTATTGTCGCGGATGATGACTTGGTGAGCCTATCTCTTCTAGGACTTCCCAAGAGTTGGAATATTTATCAGGACTCTATCAATGGGAGGGAAAATGTAATATTCCCAATTAGCTTTCGGCTAGTTGGAATATTATATGTTGCTTCTATTTTTAGTCTAGAGGAATAAGTGGGGTAGGGAGACACTTAAATATCTTTCGTAGGAAAAAACAACCTCTAGTATGGATGTGGATCATTTTAGATAGTCAAAATAAAGCACCTTGGGTGTGAAAGGGGTCAATGCATGTAGACTAGGTCAAGGTTGAGCAAATCAACAACGCTGCCAAAGAAGAGACTGGAGCTAGTGGGGACAATGCAGTTTTGGAGGAGGAGTCTTTGCATGGAAGTAACCTCATAAATGAGTGGGGCAAAGGGTGAGGAAGCTCACCAAGAATATAAGGGAAGGAATGGCAGCCATGAGAGGCATTCATAATATTGTTTATTTTTGAGTCTTATGACTTTTTTCATGCTTCAGCTGTTTAGCTGAGTTTTCTGTACTATTTAGTACAAGGGAATTTCCATGCGGGAATCCCACACTCTATCTTGGAGGACTTGAGAAGGATATCTAAGAGGATTATTCTGAGTTTCATTTACACCATCTAGAATTGGGCCAAGCAGTCACCTACAACCACAACACAGTCTCCTTGAGGAACTGCATTATTTTTCATGGTGTTGCAGTGGAGGGGTGCAAAACCCTGTTTATGAGCTAGTTTCCTAGTGAAAGGAGCAGACTTTCACCTAGAGATCTAGGGAGGAGAAGTTACAGCCATATATTTGTCATTTTAGCCATTTTTCAGCATATCTTCAGTGATACAGCATGATTCATCCACAGAGTTGTAGCCTGCACTTTTTTCATCTTGTGTATTTCAAGAAACCCTTGCCGGGTAATCTTGGGATTGTGTTTGAGAGACTAGTTCTCCATTTTCAGCTCCTTTTGAGTAACATATCAGCAGATCCATTCATATTTATTTTCTTGTAGCAGTAACCCTCACTAGGACTGCTCTGTCATGTATTCTGGTATTTCTGTGTTGCAGCATCCCACGAGATTCTAGTATTTCTGGGCTTTGGAGGCTTGTTTTCCTAGTTTGAGTGATTTGTTCCTTAACACATTGTATATTTTGCTGCTCTAATATATAATATAATGGATATATTATTTTCTCATATATTTTGTATTATTATTTGCTGTAAATTTCAATTTGGTGTTCAATATTGCTGTCTTTCCTAATTTGGAATACTACAGTGGTATCAGAGCTCTAATCTTGGCTCATCTTGTGGGGAAATAAATATATATCCATGGAGGAGAAAGATATCCCAAAACATTTTCTTCAGACCATGTAGAACATTACAAAATATATCAAGGAGATGGTATTTGAAAGACAAAAGGAATCCCCTAGAGGGTTTCACCATGGGGAAAGCTCCGACACTTCACATTTATGGTGGGAGCAATTAGTAGCAGAGCCTTCTTCACAACGCTCCACTATGCCCACATTCATATCATTGGAAGGTGAGGAAGGAGGGAATTTTAGGGAAGAAACCCTTGGTGACTATTTTTTGGAATATTAATCTCAATCCCGGAGGTTCAAGGAGCATTTAACTTTCAGGAGTTCTGTCGGATCAAGGATGGTAGGAGATCCTTCAATTTCCATAAAAAGGGAGGGTACATGCAGAACCAAGATCTACAACGTAGTTTCAATAGATTATTTTTTCCCTCTTATGATGGATCACCCAAGTGCACAACTAAGGCTTGGGTAGAGGAGTTGGATACTTACTTCCAACTCAACAGAGTTTCAGAATTGGAGGCTATCAAAATAACAGTGTTGCACCTAGAAGGTGAGGCACATGAGTGGTGGTTTCATGGGTTATCTACACTTGGGCATGCTAGTATCACCTCATATTCAGACTTCACATGGAGGTTGGTGGAGAGATTTGATCCCAGGGATCCAGAAGCACACTTTGTGGGGCTAACCAAGCTCAAGCAATTAGGAGATTTAGAAACTTATATCTCCGAGTTTCTAAAGCTTTCAGTCATGGTATCTGACCTCACTATGACCAGGAGAGTATGCATTTTCATTGGTGGGATGGTTGAACCATTGTGTTATCACACCCTAAATTTCAAAATCATAACTTGAAATGTGTCAAGTTTGCATTTAGATTGGTTAGATTGCATAACATCATGAAATGATAAATTTTATGATTAACATAAGTTTCAAAGATTGTCTTAAGTTGTTAGGGATGATTTGAAGTCATATCAAAGGAAAAAAATCATGAATAGATACTTTAAATCGACCTAAAGTCTCAAATATGGCCACTTGTCAAAAATTTTCTGAGTCCACAACGATTTTAGTTCTAAATTAACAGATTTTTCTGCGGAAACACCTAGTAGTTCCGTAAAAAACTGAGCTACAAAAGCTCTGTCACCTTTTAATGATTTTCTACATAATGATGAGTTTTTAAACTTTGAGGGTTTCGAGGCTGTCAGAATAGGGTCATCATTGAAAGTCTTTGGCACGTTTTGGCATCAAACACCATTTCCTTAATAAATCCCATCTTATTTTTTCAAATTCATCCCTCATTTCTCACTCTTTACCTTCCACTCTTGTAAGCTTCTAAAAAAGAAAATTGCTATCATCTACATCTCCCGTAGAAACCCTCTGTCATGTCAGCCCTCTTTTTCCATAATAGCTCGCTATCATCAAAGGATTTTTATTGAACAGGTGTAAGAATACAAATAAGGTCACGGTTGTAGAACAAGAAGAAATTTCCACACCAAAGAAAGTGAATAAAGGAGGTTTTCCATTCAGATACCAGTCTACAAGTCCAAGTTTAATCATGGAAGATCCATATTTCGTTGAGATTTTTACAAGAGCGAGCTGCATTCAGCTCTGTCAAAATTTTCAAGGTCATCACAAACAGGTATCACAAGACTTCGTACTCAATTTAAAAGGAACATCTACAAAGTTTGGTTTTCTTCATGTGCCAATTTCGCCTGATAGTATTTCTCAAGCAACAGGGATCCCTAGGTCTGGAGAATAATGGTTTAAAGCTACAAAGTTTAATTTGAGAAGTTGTGATGATTATCTAAAGCCTGAACATGTAGGGATAAATATGAATGTAGGGATTCCCAAAACTTGCCTTAGAGATAACTACTCTAAATTATTGACAGTCATACAAAAATACTTTACATGTGAAGGCAGATTCCAAACAATTTACATGTATCACTTCAAGCTGTTACTTCATTTTACAAGGAAAAAGCTGATAGATATTCCTTTTTACCTTTTTAGAAGTCTTGGAAAAATGGCATACAAAGTGCAAGGTAGACTTGAAAGAAGTGAAACTTCCATCTTTCACCATGGATCGATGAAATTAATAGTTCTAGAAGAATTAAATAAACTGGACAAATACTGGGCATCGTTCTTGTTTATGAATGGCTATGAAATGGATGTTTTATCTCCAAGGAAAGCATCTAAAATAAAAAATCCTTCTTCTAGGCAAGAGTTGAATGCTACTGCAAAATTAGAAGGGAATCAACAAGACAGTTTAAAAACTACAGCTAAACACATGGAGGAAGAAGCTAAATGCATCCAAGAGACAACATCACATCCAACAACTAGTAAGCGGGCTAAAAAGTATGTCATAATTAGCAAGACTAAACCTGCAACAAAAAGGTCTAAAAGAGATACAAAGGAAACTAGTGGAGGAAAAGGCAGGCTTGAAGACATCATGGAGGCTATAGACACTGCAGAAACCCCTGTAGTGAAAGAAAATGAGGTGGAAACATCCAAGGTCAAAGGGAAGGGGCTTATAGCCAAGAAATTAGATTTTTCTTCAGAAGATTCAACCTAGAAATCCTTTCACTAGATCACAAATTTTTGAGACTATCACCATTGAAAATAAACAACAGAAGGAAGATAAAGGAAAAAGGGTAGCAGTACAAGAATTCATAGTAATATCCCCTATTGAGACAGAGGTTACTAATGAAAACAAAGGTCAATCTAAAGGAAAGAATCAAAAGAAATTTGAAGCAGATTTTCCAAAGGTTCAACTTAAAGATAAGGAGGAAACAATCAAACAAAGAAAGGGAAAAGAAAAAGTCATAGAGCAAACTAAAAAAGAGGTTCTTGAAGAAAAATTAAGAGGAGTTAGGGAAGAGTTTTCTGAAACAAACAGAGAGCTAGAAAGATACAAGCAATATAGATAAATGATATAAGATGTGGAAAAGAAAGTGAATGATCAGGTTACTCATTTTGAAAATTCTATTGGAAAGGCCAAAAACTTGTTGAAGAAATCACGGCCTTTACACATCATGATGACACACACAAGGCAAAGAAATTTATGGTTACAGGTAGAGAGGAAAATTCTTCAGAGACAAGTCAAAAAGTTGAAAGAAAATATGGAGATGATGAAGACAAAATTAGAGAAGAAAGGTTTGGAAAGAGGAACTATGCAGAAAATAATTAAAACTGCTCATGAAGAAATTGTTGGTAAATAAGAAGGTAACAATGGATTATAGACCTTTTTTGTCTTATATGATCATAATTTACATGCAGGTATATTCATGGATATTTTCAGAGCTTAGATCCTAAGTTTTGTAAAATCTCTGAAAAGTTAGGCAATTCCGCAGCATAGGCCAGGCTTGAAGCCCATTTTTTGCTGCGAAATTTCTGAAGAATTCTTTATGGTTTTAAGATACTTAAAATGATAGGGATGAAGAGTTTTGAGGGTTGTGATTAATGGTTTTTGATCACTTAAAATCCTCCAATGGTCAATAATAGCAGAAGATTACCTCACATCACCTATTTTGTTTGGGCTACGAAAATAGCTACGAAAGTAGCCCAAAACTCTGTTTTGACAGCAAGGTTAATTTTGGTGGCTAATTTTAGAAGAAGGAAGAAATTAAACATATATTTCAAAGCTGTTCTCCATAAGAATGACAAAGAGTATCAGATCAGAAGTTTTCTAAGAGGGCCCTTGTTTTTTGATTAGTTTTTGAAATCTTGGCTAAGACATTTTGAATTTTGACCTTTTTGAGTTGCGGCATACAGAAGACACATGGCAACCACGACCGCGCGCAACTACCGGGGAGTCGCGGAGCTATCAAGGTGGCGCGGAAGGCATGCGATAAGCGGGAGATAGAACATGGACACAAGTACGGATGAAGGAAACACACGAGAGAGACGGGGGGGTGGAACACGCGGATAACGGGGAGAGAAGGCGGGAGAAGTTAAAGTAAAGACCGAGAGGACGATAGTCGTGAGAGCGGGAGAATAAATAACGGTCACGGTTGAAAAGGAGGATCTTTTGAAAGAGGTTGCGAGGCTCGAGATAGGAAAAGACGCACGAGCGGCTTGCGGAAGCATCATGCATGACCTTCCTAGGGTTCCTCATCTTCTCTATTCTACCTTTCTGTTCCGAAATCTATCTGTATCAGATTTGTAAGCTATCATTGAGAATGCCATGTAATCATGTGTTTGGCCAAGAGATTAATACAATGGTAGGTTGATGTCTCAATAAGATGTTTACATGCCTGTAATGTGTTTATGCTGGTTTAAAATTTTATTTGCAAATGTATGAATGCTTATTAAGTGATCTTGCGTATATAACTCTGTATATGTAATCGATGCACTGTCCTTCATGAGTTGTGGGTTTGCTCCTTGCCATTGATCTCATCCCCTTCTGCATGTGGTTGCGGCACGCCTCGGGTGAGACGCACTGCTCTCCAGAGCAGGGTGAAAATGCCGGCGTGTTCCTAGACTACACCGGACCCCTTTGTTGGCCACAACTCTTGAACCTGGGTCTTGTCCGTGAGACCTGACTTCTCGCCAACATTCTAAGATACCAGTTCACTATGTTTCCATATCATCAAAATAACAGCTCCTTAATAGTAAGCAGAGTAGCTTCATGAAGATAGTCAGAGAATTAATGTTTTGTTTGTGGCCAGCATGGTTGAAGGACATGATTCCTTTTGAGGAAGATTTGGATAATCTTTAGATTAAATGTAATAATTAGGTGTTTGAGTCATAGTAGGACTCTAACTCCTAATTCGAAAGCTGTTAGTTATAGTGTTAAAAATCTAGTTAGTGGTTAGATTTGGTGTCAGTAATAGAGTTTGATGGTCTAGCTACTTGGAAGATTGGATGTAAAGGCTAGATGCCTATAAGTAGTGAGTACTTCGATGTATGATGGGTTGGAAAATGTCATTTTAGCAGACTACTTTTGTAAACAACTTTTCTTCACCTAAGATTCTTAGTGTATTTCAATGAGTCTATGTCCTATCTTTGAAATGTTTTTCTTCCATAGTTTAAGTGCTTATTACTCAGAATTAATGACTGTTCATGCTCTAACTTCCTTTAAGTATTTAGCTATGGTAAAATAAGTTTTGGGTCTTATCTTTGAAAGGTTTTCTTCAATGTCTTTATTTATTACTCAGAATTCATGATTGTTCATGCTCTGACTTCTTTTAAGTATTAAGATATGGTGACATTTCTTTCAATATTTTTGCTTTCAATACCTTGATGTCTCATTACTCGGAATTCATGTGCTGCATGCTTTGACTTCCTTTGAACCTCAAGTTATTGGGGTTTTCCTGAATCTATTATCCTTTCATTGAAGTATTTACAAGCCTCAACTTCCACAAGGAGAGCCTTTGTCATCTTTATCCCTGTCATTGACTCCATATCCCGATGGTAGCAAGCTTTTATCTTTTCAACCTGCAAACATACAAAACCAAGACACAAACAATAGAGTTATCCATCTTCTATATATTTATTCCATATCATTAAACCCTTGAGAGAGCCCTCTCAGATTGAGAAGGCTAAGCCTCAATCACAAGATTGGTTTGAAATAGTTACACTGATATTTTCTGATCAGCAACCAATCAAGTACGATTTTAGAGATAACATTTTGGCGCTGTTGCCCGGGAGCGAAGGTGTAAATTTTCCCTGGGAAGAACAACAAAGTTTCAGTTCTAAGGTCTGAGAGAAGCAGACACTTAGGCACATATTGGCTGTATTTCTACTCTGGCGACTCCACACATCAAATAATAAATTGGAAGGTGACCCCATTGCTTGAAGATCAATAGCTTGATAAAGTTTCAAGATGAGTTCCATTGCAAGAATAAATGCCAGGTATGCCCCTATGAATCGGTCTCACATCCTTGGTTTTCCAAATCCTATGCCAAAGGTGGAATGGTTAACTGATCTTCCAATATTTAGAGATGAAAAAAAAGACAATGATGCTCTTCATTTGGTTAGATTCCATATGCATGTACACAGTCTTAAGTTTTAGTTCCCTGAGGATTGTCTCATGAAGATGTTTATGGCCACTTTAGAAGGAAAATCATGGTCTTGGTATGAAAGCTTGCAAAATGCTTCATTATATTCTCTTGCTGATTTCCATGTTGCATTTTATGAGATGTATGAAGAATGTCATCCCTCCTTATTGCTGGTCAAAGACTGCTGTAAACACTGTGTGATTTTTATTGAATATTTGGAGAATTGTTATAAAGATGATGAGTTCATGGATGAAGAAATTTTAGAGGCTCTTCATGACAACCCATTTCATCACCAAGAAGAAAGGATAACCTCTCCCTTAGATGAAAATGAAACCCAGCAGGAGCTTATTTATGAAAATCATGTTACATCCTCTGAGTTTGATGAAAAATTGAAGCAAATTTGTCAGTCTTTTGATCATCAAGAGTATGAGAATCATTTCAAACAACAAGAAGAAATATTGGAAGATGATTGCTACAATCCTTAGGTACAGGAAAAATTTGATTCTTCATGTCATTTCTTGCATCAGCCTACATCAAATAATGATCACACTAAGGAAGAAGTGGGTGAAATTTTTTCTTTATCCTTGTCTTCTAATCTGAAATCATCTGAGTGCAAGTCAGAAGTTAAGATTCAATTTGTGGATGAATTTGATAAGAATATTGAAAAGGAAATTGAAGTTTTAAAAGATCAAATTCAATATCATAATATTCTTGATCCAAAGATCAATCTTTTCAAATGATTTTTGTGCCGGAAGAAAACAAAGAGGTGCTATCACCTTTTCTCCTTTGAGTTTGAGGAATAATATGACATTTTTTGAAAATCGATTTCGAAAACGAGTTTGAGGGCTTCTGTTGAAGTCTTATGTGGTTGATCAAGGCTGTGGATAGGTGTCCAAAAACTGCAAAATGTCATGAGAAGCATCAAATAGGATCATGTCTTCTATGATCCTATAGCTAACTTCATGGAAAGAGTTCTATAGTCCGGTTACAGTTATGTTTCATTGTGAAGATCGGATACATCTTATGTTGACTTGGTAATTAGGTATCATGTTTACTTTTGGTTCAAAAGCCTGCGGTCAAAAGAGGTTCAAATATGAGATAAGATAAATGGTAACGGCTTCATTGGAAGTTTGATGTTGCTTGAGTTTAAAATGGAGATTGCAGCTGATAGGGTAGGTAAGAGTGACTGATTAAGCTCAAAGTTGATTGAGCATATTTTTAGTGGTTACATATTTATGTCTTCTGCAGTGATCATCAAGCTTGAGCCCAAGGTGAAGGCCATAAGAGTTTGAAGAAGACTTGCCAAAATTTCAGAGTTTTTTATTCTAAAGGATGGATGGCACTGGAACTACAGGTTCTTTGGTATGCCACAGGGGCACACCATCCCAAGTGGAGCCACTGTTATCACACCCTAAATTTTCAAAATCATAACTTGAAATGTGTCAAGTTTTCATTTAGATTTGTTAGATTGCATAACATCATGAAATGATAAATTTTATGATAAGCATAAGTTTCAAAGATTGTCTTAAGTTGGTAGGGATGATCTCAAGTCATATCAAAGGAACAAATCATGAATAGATACTTTAAATTGACCGAAAGTCTCAAATTTGGCCACTTGTAAAAAAATTTCTGAGTCCGCAGTGATTTTAGTTCTAAATTAACAGATTTTGATGTGGAAACACCTAGTAGTTCCGTAGCAAAATTGACATTTGTAAAATAAATGCGCTACGAAAGTTGTGTCACCTTTTAATGGTTTTATTCATAATGATAAGTTGTTAAACTTTGAGGGTTTCGAGGTCATGATGTCAGAATAGGATCATCATTAAAAGTCTTTGGCATGTTTTGGCGTCAACCACCATTTCCTTAATAAATCCCATCTTATTTTTTCAAATTCATCCCTTATTTCTCACTCTTTACTTTACGCTCTTCTAAGTTTCTAACAAAGCAGCTTGCTATCATTTGCATCTCCCATAGAAATCCTCTGTCATGTCAGCCCTCTTTTGCCATAACAACTCGCTATCATCAAAGGCTTTTTTATTGAATAGGTGTAAGAATACAAAGAAGGCGACCGCTGCAGAACAAGAAGAAATGGCCACACCAAAGAAAGTGAATAAAGGAGGTTTGCCATTCAGATACGAGCCTACAAGTCCAAGTTTAATCATGGAAGATCCATATTTCGTTGAGATTTTTACAAGAGCAGGCTCCATTCAGTTCTGTCAAAAGTTGCAAGGTCATCACAAATAGGTATCACAAGACTTTGTACTCAATTTCAAAGGAACATCTACAAAGGTTGGTTTTATTCATGTGCCAATTTCACCTGATAGTATTTCTCAAGCAACATGGATCCCTAGGACTGGAGAAGAATGGTAAAAAGCTACAAAGTTTAATTTGAGAAGTTGTGATGATTATCTAAAGCCTAAACATGAAAGCATAAATATGACTGTAGGGATTCCCAAAACTTTCCTTAGAGATAAATACTCTAAATTATTGACAGTCATACAGAAATACTTTACATGTGAAGGCAGATTCCAAACAATTTACATGTATCACTTCAAGATGTTACCTCATTTTACAAGGAAAAAGCTGATAGATATTCCTTTTTACCTTTTTAGAAGTCTTGGAAAAATGGCAAACAAAGCGCAAGGTAGACCTGAAAGAAGTGAAACTTCCATCTTTCACCATGGATTGATGAAATTACTAGTTCTGGAAGAATTAAATAAAATAGACTGAGACTGTGCATCTTTCTTGTTTATGAATGGCTATGAAATGGATGTTTTATCTCCAAGAAAAGCATCGAAAATCAAAACTCCTTCTAGGCAAGAGCTGAATGCTACTGGAGAATTAGAAGGGAATAAAAAAGACATTTTAAAATCTATAGCTAAACACATGGAGGAATAAGATAAATGCATCCAAGAGACAACCTCACATCTTGCAACTAGTAAGCAGGCTAAAAAGCATGTCATAATTAGCAAGACTAAACCTGCAGCAAAAAGGTCTAAAAGGGACACAAAGGAAACTAGTGGAGGAAAAGGCAGGCTTGAAGACATCTTGGAGGCTATAGACATTGCAGAAACCCCTGTAGTGAAAGCAACTGAGGTAGAAGGATCCAAGGTCAAAGGGAAGGGGCTTATAGCCAAAAAAATAGATTTTTCTTTAGAAGATTCAGGTTTCCTTTTTAAACCTAGAAAGCCTTTCACTAGGTCATATATTTCTGAGACTATCACCATTGGAAATAAACAGCAGAAGGAAGATAAAGGAAAAAGGGCAGCGGTACAAGAAGTCATAGTCATATCCCCTATTGAGACAGAGGTTACTAATGAAAACAAAGGTCAATCTAAAGGAAAGAATCAGAAGAAATCTGAAGCAGATTTTCCAAAGGGACAACTTAAAGATAAGGAGGAAACAATCAAACAAAGAAAAGGAAAAGAAAAAGTCATAGAGAAAACTGAAAAAGAGGTTCTTGAAGAACAGTTAAGAGTAGTTAGAGAAGAGTTGTCTGAAACAAAAAGAGAGCTGGAAATATACAAGCAAGATAGAAAAATGATAGATGAGGTGGAAAAGAAAGTGAATGATCAGGTTACTCATTTTGAAAAGTCTATTGGAAAGGCCCAAAACTTGTTGAAGAAATCACAGCCTTTACGCATCATGATGACACACACAAGGCAGAGAAATTTATGGTTACAGACACAGAGGAAAATTCTTCAGAGACAAGTCAAATAGTTGAAAGAAAATATGGAGATGATGAAGACAGAATTAGAGAAGAAAGGTTTGGAAAGAGGAACTATGGAGAAAACTATTAAAACTGCTCATGAAGAAACTGCTGGTAAATAAGAAGGTAACAATGGATTATAGACCCTTTTTGTCTTATATGATCATAATTTACATGCAGGTATGTTCATGGATCTTTTTAGAGCTCAGATCCTAAGTTTTGTCAAATCTCTGAAAAGTTAGGCAATTCCACAGCGTAGGCCAGGCTTAAAGCTCATTTTCTGGTGCGGAATTTCCGAAAAATTCTTTTTGGTTTTAAGATACTTAAACTGATAGGGATGAAGAGCTTTGAGGGGTTTTTTTATCACTTAACATCCTCTAATGGTCAAGAATAGCAGAGGATTACCTCACATCACCTTTTTTGTTTATGCTACGAAACTAGCTACGAAAGTATCCCAAAACTCTGTTTTGACAACAAGGTTAATTTTGGTGGCTAATTTTGGAAGAAGGAAGAAAGTAAATAGATATTTCAAAGCTGTTCTCCATAAGAATGAAAAAGAGTATCAGGGAAATGACAAAGAGTATCAGATCAAAAGTTTTCTAAGTGTAGATATTTTGTTCAAAGATAACAGTTCACTATGTTGCCATATCATCAAACTAACAACTCCTTAATAGTAGGCAGAGCAACTTCATGAAGACAGTCAGAGTATTGTAGAAATCATATAAATAATGCATTATACATCCGATATTCTCCTGATCACACACTATTTGACTTCATGCACAATACATAATCTCTTCTACCATTGATCATTACATGCGGAAATAAAATCAATTGCATGCACGCATTAAAACCATAAAAATTCACACATATGAACACAGTAATTTATGGGAAAGCCTGAAGCTAAAAACCCCAACTATATATATATAATATATGTCATAGATATCATGTAAAAATCATCATACAAATCTCCTCACAAGCTCTCAGTACAATACAATCGCTACACACTAATCAGGCCCGATCTAGCAAATCCATGCACCGATATTTGTACATATTTCAGCACCGCCTCTCTTGCGCAATACGGCACAACACAAGAATGAATTTGAATAAAACTCAAATCCACCTAGCTTGCTCACGCAATCCTCATTATTGTCTCCACTGGTGTTGGATCACAATCAATGCATCCTATCGTCCTGGCCCCGGTAGTCCTTTCTCTTTCACCTACCTCTCCACTGGTCTCCACTGAAATTGTCCATGCACTGTAGTTAACTGATGTATTCTTCAGTTGATTAATGAGTTAATATTTATTGAATTAATTATTAATTAATTCACACCACTCTCACTAGTGTATCAATCAATTAGACTAGATGCAACTTCAGCTCAGCGCAGTTCAACTAGGTTAAAGCGAACACAACTCCACCAACTACTTCTACGACTCCACCAAACTACTGTCACATTAATTCTAACTAAGTCATCATGCAATAGCTCTGGGAAGACCCCTTGAGAATAGCGTAATTCCTTAAGCATCTCTTGTCACATCTGTGCACTTAAGCGAAGTGCTCCAAAGAGAACAAGATAATGTTTAGAGTCTAATTATTATTAAGAGCTAATAATAATCGACATGCATCTATTTTTAGATTGACGATCTATAAATAGACTTTGCCCAAGATTATAAAAATAAAATTTCATCTATTTTTCCAACTCGATCAACCATCCACAAATAACATCCTGCAACTTCTGAAATATGATCAACATGTATAAAAATAGACATAATCTAAAAATAGACTTGCGCCAAAAATAGCCTGCGGGCCCACTTAGTGAAAGTGACTCTTTTCACTAAGCTCATCATCTTTTTGAATCTCAACACTCCCTCTCGACAAGATAGGGATTATCCTTCACCCCGATCCTGCCTCTATGGTATTCGAATTTGCTCCTGGTGAGCGCCTTTGTCAGAATATCTGCATCCTGATCCTCCATGGGAATGTACTGAAGCAACATGATCTTCCGCTGCACACAATCTCTGATATGATGGTACCTGATGTCAATGTGTTTAGATCTATCATGAAATCCTGGATTAACCGAGAGTTTGATGCAACTCTGATTATCAAAATATATCACAGTAGGATCTAAGTGTGAACCGAACAACCCAACTAGGATCTTCCTCATCCATATAGCCTCACATGCATCCAAACTTGCTGCCATGTACTCGACCTCTACTGAACTGAGTGTGAAGGATCTCTGTTTCCTGTTGTACCAAGAAACTGCTATAGATCTGATACTGAATATCCCTCCAGATGTGCTCTTTCTATTCGTTGGTCTCCCTGCCCAATCTGCATTTGTGAAGCCATGCAGCTTCAACTCATCCGACTGTCTGTACCACAATCCATATCCTGATGTGCCCCTGAGATATCTCAGGAAATGATTTCCTGCCTTCCAAAAGAGCTTGGTAGGCTTAACCATAGCTTGTGAAAGCTGGTTAACAACATAGCATATGTCCGGTCGTGTATTGACTAGATACATGAGCGAACCAACCAACTGTCGATAAACAATGGCATCCACTACCTCTGCCAATGTAGCATCCTCTTTCCTCCAACCACTAGGAAGAGGAGTGTCAATAGGCTTGCAACCTTGCATGTTGAACTTCTCCAGTATATCCCGGTCATACTTGCCTTGAGACACAAACAGTCCATCCTTCCACTGCCAAATTTCCAATCCCAGGAAATAATGAAGGAGGCCCAAGTCCTTCATCAACTTACCCTCCACCACAATCTGGTATAGGTTCGGATTCGCCTCACTCTTGGCGAAACCAAGTCCAGTGAAATAACTGTCTATCCATGAAATAACTGTCTATCTGTGTGTACCAAGCACGAGGTGCTTGTTTCAGCCCATACAACGCTCTTTTTAGCCTTCACACATGGGACTCGCTGTTGAAGATTTAAAAACCTTTGGGCTGCTCTATGTACACCTCCTCCTCAATGACTCCGTTGAGGAATGCAATCTTCACATCCATCTGATGAATGTGCCAACCCATCTGCGCTGAGAGAGCAAGGCTGGTCCGTATGGAAGAATACCTTGCGACAGGTGAAAAGGTTTCTTCATAGTCTATCCCCTTAATCTGTGAGAAGCCTCAGACAAAAAATCTTGCCTTGTACTTCTCGACACTCCCATCAGTAACTTGCTTCACTTTGTAGATCCATCTCGAACCTACCACTGATTTCCCTTCCGGCCTTGGGACAATCTCCCATGCACTGTTTCTGACAATCGAATCATATTCTTCCACCATGGCATCTACCCATGCAGGGTCCTCCACAGATTCCTTGAAAGAGGATGGTTCTGTCACGATACACTTGCTCATCAGAGCCATGTATCCAGTAAATTAGTCAGGTGACTACCTCTGTCTGTGCTGTGATGTAGGGGCTCCTACATTCTGCGCCACATCTAGATTTAGTCTCTCAGCTTCTGTAGTGCGCTTTCGCCCTATGATGGTTGGCGCTGCATGAGTGGTTTCTTCCACTCCATGAACCTCCTCTTGTAGCTGATCCACATCCTGAGGCTCATATTTAGCAACTATTAGCTCCTCATTTGCATTTAGGTGTAGCTCCCTCTCAAGCGACACCTTCATGGATTTCTCCTCATGAAATTTGATATCCCATCGCACAACAGTCTTCCGACATGTCTGGAAAATACACATGATAGTTGTGGGGTGTTTCTGTGTACCCCAAAAATATCCCAACCTCTGCGGTCGGCTCCAGCTTCTTCCTGGCATCCTTCGTCACATGAATGTAAACAGGTGAGCCAAAAATCTTCAAATGAGAAATATCAGGCTTCTTACCAGAAAATGCCTCTTCGGGTGTACTCATGCCAAGTACTCTATTAGGACAACGATTTTTCACATAAACCGCAGTGTTGCATGCTTCAACCCACAAGTGTATGGGAAGGCCTTGATCATGCAACATTGCTCGTGCAGCACCCACAATCATTCTGTTCTTTTGCTCTGCGACCCCATTCTGCTGTGTGTTATGAGGCGCTATGAGCTCTCTTCGAATTCCTTATGCGCTGCAAAAGTCTTTGAATTCGCCAGAGATGAATTCACCACCATTATCGCTCCTAAGAGCCTTCACCTGCTTTCTCGATTCTTTCTCAACCAGTGCCTTGAACTCACAGAACTTTGAGAATGTTTCGCTCTTCTTCTGCATGAAGAAGATCTAGCACTTACGAGAAAAGTCATCAACAAAGATCACATAATACCTGTGATTTGTTGTCGAAGGTACTGAGAAAGGTCCACACATGTTTGTGTGAATTCTCTCAAGGATCATCGTGGCACGACTATCCTTATCATGAAATGTGGCTTTCACAAATTTTCCCAAGGTACATCCCTTGCACTGATCTTACTACGCAAGTGTAGCCTTGGGAAGCCCGGTAGAAGTCTGCTGAAAAATTTTCAAAGCACCATGGTAAAGGTGGCCCAATCTCCTGTGCCACAGTTCGCCCTCATCCTGGCTCACCACTCCTTCTGCCTTACCTGCCATTGTTGCACAACCATCTACCTGCAATTGATAAAGTTTCTTAACTCGAACTCCTATCCTCCGGGTTTCACCAGTTGCCTTACTGCGCAGGAAAGCCTTTCCCTCGCTAAAGACAACATCATATCCCTTGTCTTCCAACATTGCCACAGAGATCAGATTCTTCTTCAATCCTGGAACATGCATGACTTCCTTCATTATGAAAGGTTTACCAGACTCCCTCTCAAAGGAAATGGTCTTGATACTAGTCGCACTGTATCTACCATCATCGCCCATCTCAATGTGCACTCCAAGATATTTCTCATCCAGATCAGAAAAAAAATCTTTGGCTTCGGTCATATGGAAAGACGCACCACTGTCAAGAAACCGCACTGATCCCATCACACTTGAGACCAAGCATGCGATCAGCAAAAAAACCAGCTCAAACTACGAGGCTAAGGCCTCTCCAGCTGCAGATCCAAAAGCTTGATTATTTTTCTTCTTCTCTGGACAATTAGTGGCGTAATTTCCATGTTGGTGACAGTGAAAGCACTTCACCTTGGACAAGTCCTGCTTCTTGCCTTTCGCACCGGATTGAGAAGGATTTTTCTTTCCCTTCCCCTTCCTTGCTTTGGAAACCAAAGCACAATTTTCTTCATCTTCATTCTTTGATGAAGATCCATCCCTAGTACCCCGCCTTATCTCCTCCTGCACAAGATCCGACCAAAGTCGCTCCCATCCTGGCAGTTTCTCCCGACCATTGACAAAGTCCTCATAACTATGCCAACTCTTCGGTAGCCCAAGGAGAGCCAAGCTCACCAATTCCTCTTCATCTACAGTAACCCCCACACTTCCCAGCTCATCCCTACATTGGAAAAACTTCGTGAAGTACTTGGGTATACTGTCGCCTTTCTCCATTTTTATCTTCCTGAGTTTATCTTTGAGTGCCAACTTCCTCTGGTCGCTCCTGCTTTGGAACAAGTCTGTCAAAGCTTTCCACATCAAGAATGGAGAATATTTACCATGAAGGCTAGACACTATGTGATCCTTCACACCTTCCAATAGAATCCTTCGACACTTTGTTGTCTTCTTTTTGCATGCGTCAAGTGCGGCTGCATCGCTAGAAGCAGGTTTTGGAATTTCTGCATCTATGAACTCCTTCAACCCATTTTCATTCAGCACCGCCTCCATCCTGTCCTTCCATGAAATATAATTCAAGATGCCCTCAAGGGCATACTCCAATCACAATCTGTTGAAATACATTTTAATGAATGCTCAACTTCGACACCAAGAAAACACTGCTGCAAATTCGAATTCCACCAGCACAAAACTCAACAGTTTCAATAATTTTCAATTGCTCCAATGATCAACGCTCTGATACCATGTAGAAATTATATAACTAATGTGTTATATATCCAAGATTCTCTTGATCACACACTCTTTTAACTTCATGCACAATACAAAATCTATTCCACCATTGATCATCACATGCGGAAATTTAAATCAATTGCATGCAAACATGAAACCATAAAAATTCACATACATTAACACAGTGATTTATGGGAAAGCTTAAAGCTGAAAACCCCAACTATCTGTATATGATATATGTCATAGAGATCATGTAACAATCCTCATAAAAAGCTGATCAATATCAATCTCTCAGTACAATACAATCGCTACACACTAATCAGGTCCGATCTAGCAAATCCATGCACTGATCTCTGCCACGTGCTAGCCTGCCTCTAATGCGCAATCCCTGCTGAATAATTTCTCTGAATGAACTCAAATCCACCTGGCTTGCACTGTGAAATCCTCAATGGCATATCCACTGAGTGTTGGATGCAATCAATGCATCACTATAGTCACAACTGATAGTCAACTTGCTCTTTCACCTACCTCTCCACTGGTCTCCACTGAAACTGTCCATGCACTGTAGTTAACTAATGTATTCTTCAGTTGATTAATGAGTTAATATTTAGTGAATTAATTATTAATTAATTCACACCACTCTCACTAGTGTATCAATCAGTTAGACTAGATACAACTAGTTCAACTGTGTCTAACTGAGTTAAACTGAACACAACTCCACCAACTACTTCTACAACTCCACCAAACTCTATCACATGAGTTCCAACTGCATGAAATAGCTCCATTCAACCCTTAGAAATAACATAATTCCTTCTGTTAGCTCCTGTGCCACATCTGTGCACTTAACTGAAGTGCTCCAAGAGAATAAGATAATGTTTAGAGTCCAAATATTATTAAGAGCTAATAATATTCGACATATCTATTTTTAGACTGGCAATCTAAAAATAGATTCCGCCCAATATGTTTAAAAATAGAAGTCCATCTATTTTTTCAACTTGACCAACCATCCACAAATAACATCCTGCAACTCATAGAATATGATCGACATGTCTAAAAATAGACATAATCTAAAAATAGACTTGCGCCAAAAATAGCCTGCGGGCCCACTTAGTGAAGGCGACTCTTTTCACTAGGCTCATCATCTTGTTGCAATATCAACAAGTATTAATGTTTTGTTTGTGGCCAACATGGTTGAAGGAAATGATTCCTTTCGAGGAAGATTTGGATCATCTTTAGATTAAATGTAATAATTAGGTGTTTGAGTCATAGTAGGACTCTAACTCCTAATTCAAAAGGTGTCAGTTCTAGTGTTAAAAATCTAGTTAGTGGTTAGATTTGGTGTCAGTAATAGAGTTTGATGGTCTAGCCACTTGGCAGATTGGATGTAAAGGCTATATGCCTATAAGTAGTGAGTACTTCCATGTATGAAGGGTTGGAAAATGTCATTTCAGCAGACTACTTTTGTAAAGCTTTGGATTTACTGATATGTACAGAAATAAAACAACTTTTCTTCACCTGAGATTCTTAGTGTATTTCAATGAGTCTATGTCTTATATTTGAAATGTTTTTCTTCCATAGTTTAAGTGCTTATTACTCAGAATTCATGAATTTTCATGCTCTGACTTCCTTTAAGTATTTAGCTATGGTCAAATAATTTTTGGGTCTTATCTTTGAAACGTTTTCTTCAATGTCTTAATATTTATTACTCGGAATTCATGATTGTTCATGCTATGACTTGTTTTAAGTATTAAGCTATGGTGAAATTTCTTTCAGTGTTTTTGCTTTCAATATCTTGATGTCTCATTACTCAGAATTCGTGTGCTACATGCTCTGACTTCCTTTGAAGCTCAAGTTATTGGAATTTTCCTGAATGTGTTATCCTTTCATTGAAGTATATACAAGCCTCAACTTCCACAAGGAGAGCCTTTGTCATCTTTGTTGGGCCTTGAAATTGTCATTCAATTCCATTACATTTTCACTTATATTTCCATATTACCACCTTCACTCCACCTCCATTTCATTACATTTACTTACCATTACCACTATTGGGTTACATTTATGTTTTTCCAAACTTTATTAATTCTTAGCATTTTTAAGTGAATTTGTGGTTAAAAATTAGAAAATAATGTGTATATGCTTATACCTAGCAAGTGGGATGAGATTGTTGCCATATGTAGGTAAAAAGGAAGCTTCTAAAAGACCTTTATGTGGCCTACCAAAACCAAATTCGAATTTGAGTGGAGAAGATCATGTGATCATGAGGATATGTGTCTCATTTCCTTTTTGTATTGAAACTCTAAAAAGACACGTGTCTTATCATTTCCTATTTTGATTGTAACTCTAGGGATAGAGGGAGAGATTCATGGACTCTCATTAATGATATAACTTCTCATATTTTTTTATAAATAGGGGAAGCTTTCTCCTATTATGAAGTAGAAAAATAGGAGAAGAAGAGAAAGGATTATAGAGTGTCTTGTAACAAAGCTTAAGATGGAATGGGATGTAGATTTGTGAGTTTATCAATAAAGAAGTTTAGTTCTTTGATGCTGTTTTGATCACACCTTCAAGGAGCTAAGGATTACACCGAATTGGTAGCAGAGGGCCCCTGCTATTTGAGGAGGTTTTACATGTTTTCTAGATAAGTAATTTTCAATTCTGTTTTGTCATATTTCCTTACTTAGATTGCTTTATGAAATCATAGCTTTTAGCATTATGTTTCATGTCATTTGCTTAGATAAAGGATCTTAATGATATTGCAGTTAGTCTCTTTCTCAAGCTCTTCCAATACATCTCTATTAAATGAATGGGATTCAATTGTGATATTTTGAGTTATTAGCATTTCATTTTCTGTTATTTAGTTAAAAAGGAAAATCCTCGTTATACTGCAGTTAGTCTCTTTCAAAAGCTTTTCCAATAAACCTCTAATTCACGAATGAGACTAAGTTGTAATATTGTGAGCTATTGATTGTTTTGCTTCATAGAAGATCCTTATCACATTATGATTAATCTCTTTCAAAATCTCTTCCAATAAACCTCTAACTCATGAATGAGATTTAGTTGTAATGTTATAAGTTGTTTCAACATTTCATAGGAGATCCTTACTACATTATAGTAATCTTTTTCTCAAGCTCTTCCAATTAACCTCTATCAAATGAATGAGATTTTACTGTAATGTTCTAACTTACTATTTGTTTCAACATTTCATTTTATGTTTTAGGAGATCGTCATTGCATTAGAATTAATCTTTTTTCACAAGCTCTTCCAACAAATCTCTAACTAAATGAATCAGATTAAGTTGTAGTATTTTGAGTTACTTTTCATTTCATGAATGTTCATTTAGAAGCTGTAATATCCATGGATTAGGACTCTCTGTTTTCATCATTTTCTAGTTAGGAACAGAACTTGCAAATAAACTCTATTTTAATTCATTTATTAATATTTCCTTTTCTCCCTTTTGACATAGATCTAACTTCATCTTTTTAGCATAGAGTAGCATACTAAGAATCAAACATAAAAACCCCAAAACATCAATTAAACACTAAAAACAAAGAAGTAAGAAAAATGGATACTTAGGCACATATAGTGCATCACACTTCATCAGTTTACTAGCCTTAGTCGATAATTTATGTTAGCAATTTAGGACACTAAATTGACTAAACATTTTGGCGCCGTTGCCGGGGAAGTGTAACTAGGTAGCCTTATTTCTTACATCTAAAAAAAGTTAATAATTTCTCGAGTATGCTCTCCTCCTACACTTTGTGTGATCTGGAGGATCAGAAAAATAATTTGATGTTAAAAAAAAAATGTTTTCATCATTTCATTTGATTTAAAAAACTTCAAAAAAAAAAAATTGAAAAATTTCAATAAATTGTTTTGTTCAATAAAATTTATATGTATATCTTTGAAAATATAATATATATCATTTTATTAACAAATCATTTAAAAATATAATATATATCATTTTATTAACCAATTATATATATATATATGAAAAAAAATTAAAAAATAAAATTTGTCATATTTTTCTTTATTAAAAAAAAAAATCAATAATTATTTTGTTTAGTAAAATATATATGTATATTTTTAATTTTTGAAAATATAACATATGTAATTTTATTAACAAAACAAATAAAAAAAAAAACAAAACAATTAAAACAATTAACAAAACACATAAAAAAAATTAACAATAAAAACAAAGCACATAATCATTCATAAAATCAAGAGGCCGAGAGCACTAAACTCCAAGAAATCACAAAAAAAAAAAAACTTGAGATCATATAATAATACCAGTGAAGGGCGACGACATGAAGATAAATAAATTGTATATACATCAAGGTCATGTGCAGGTTGAACGGACCAACGATTTCGTTTTCTCTTCCGGTGCACAGGTCTCTCTATGACTTCAACCCTCAATACAACCTGCGAATAAATTTTCAAATCCCTACGTTGTATGGTATTTAAACTCAGAGAAAAAAATTCGGCAGTAAAAGAATGCTTGGTAACCTACATCTCGAGGTCAAAAAGATGCCGTGAATGCTCCTCCCCACGCTAAAGTTGTGTGCCCAATAGTGGCGGTTGCTATTACTATGAAGCATTATGACAAACTCAGACTATTAATTATGAAATTTTTAAACAAGTTAAAACCCCATCGAAACTACAACAGCATAGGTAGAGTTTTTTCCTTTAGCCAAATTTTACACTTGCAACAAAATTAAGATTGTATGAATGGAATTTATAGAATCGTTGGACAAATTCATTGTACAGATCCATTTTTGCAGCATAGGAGTTTGAATTGAAATAAAATAATTTGACGGAACTCATGAATTCGATGCATGTGGCAGTCGTTGAACCTTCCACCAGTAATTCATTTCGTTGTCAGAGCAGAAGAACATTTCCAGAAAATGCAACTGTATTTGACACGTGATTTTAAAACACGAATTCAGAGCAAATCAAGGAGAATTTGAAAAATCCACGACATGGGTTTTTTCGGGAACGGGGGTAATTTAGTAATCCAAAATTATTTTTCTATATTTTGAAACCGTTAGAGAGAATTTGTTGGTTCTTCAGAGCTCTATTTTGCAAACTATGTGAAAGAAAAATGGTTTTTGAATTTAATTCTTGGTAATCAGTTGAGGGATTTCATGATCCGGTTTTCCTGATCTCCAGGAAGAAGAATCCGAATTGAAAACGAAATCTATTGGATCCAATCTAACAACTGGTTGTAAAATTAAACTCTGAAACAATATTTTTTTTTCCTGAACAATCTGATCACAATTATATAAAAAAAAGCATCAGCTTCTTGTGACACTGCTCTTATGTAATGTCGTGGCAATGGAGGCTCTTCCTATCTATCTGGAGAAAATCTTCAACACCGTAGTTACTGTGATTCTCTCAGTGACTTTTGTCCTCACTTTTGGGGAGGTTATCCCACAAGCAATATGTTCACAACACGGACTTTCTGTTGGTGCAATTTTTTTTTTTGTGACTTATGCGCATCCTTATGATTATTTATTATCCCAATGCCTATCCAATATCCAAGTTCCTTGATTGCATACTTGGGCACAACGAGTTTGCCTTATTTAGGCATGCACAGCTAAAGGCTCTTGTTTCAATTTTTCTTTATTATTTGTTTTGTTTTATATATATATATATATTTTTTTTTTTTTTTAAATTTTTTAAAAATATAACATATATAATTAAAAAAAAAATGCCTCAATAAAATAAGTAGGGTATTGTTTGTTTTTCTTGAGGAGATACTGGTTGATTTAAATGTTAAGACTGATTATTTGCATAGGCATGGCTACTTAACTTTCTTTTCAGGATTTTAGCTACGGAACGATGCACATTCTGCAGCTAAACATCAATTCTGCACCTGAAAAACTTCATTGTTTCACCCAAAGTTTAACTTAGCCTAACTTTTTCATACGACATCGGATTTCGACGATTCAAGTGTCATTGGAAAGATTTCAATGAGAACTACATAATGAGAAAACTTTCATCAAAGTTTGAAATAGTAAAGACTAAAGAAATTACTGAAAAGACACGACAGGTAACTTGAGGCACTAATTTCGAAACATGTATAAATTCTTTTGGTTTTCCTTCGTAAACTTGTTTTATTAGTACCAATTCTCAGTTTTTTGTGTAAATGTCATAACCAGAGAGATTTATCACCTCTCTATTTTGATAATATTACATTCCATTGCAGAATAAGTACTAGTTTTATTTTGCAGATTCCAGGAGGAAGGAAAGATGACTACAAGCGAATAGTGTCTCTCTCAGAGACTACATTTATTTTACAAGAAGATGATCAACAACAAAGAAAGAAACATCAATGCATGAGCACATGCTAATGCAAATCAGATCCAACACTTGCAAGCCTTTCAGATGCCAGTATCTCGATTGCATCCATGCTTCCTTAGTCAATAAAACATTCACCTCATTTCCCTTTACATTTGCTATTGCATTTCTACTTAGTCATTCAATAAAATCCTCATCTCATTTTCCCTCACTGCTCATTTTTTTCCCCAGTGATTATATTTTCCTTCCATGCTTTCACAAACCTAGCAATAAAACCATTCAGCTCCTCTACACGCTGATTCATTTAATTTCCATTTTCATTCTATCAAATAAACTTTGATCCACTGAATTTTTTTTTCATCCATAGTCCTTCAAAAATTATTCTTTCATGCTCGCGTTAGTTGATGGAGGATTTCTTAAGGTCTCCCTTCTAACAAGTCTTGGCCTATCGACATCAGCACATTATCTAGGTCCAAGACTAGAGTCCTTAATAGTACCTTGAGGCTTGTATGCATTAATGACAAATTATCTCACTAACGATCATGGGAATACATCAATGTCCCTTGATCGTCAGATCTTGCAAGTGGATTGACATCAACCCATCTATTCGCACTTTTCAAGATGTACTTAGGTACCTTAGAACTCATTGAAATTAATGGTGATTTTGCCTCGCATTGGTTAACGACATTCATCAATGGTCGGTAGTCCAATGACTTCTCTTCATGCTCGACATCAACACATTTATTCGCATGACTAAAATTGTACCATTGGATTTTGTAACGATTGAAGACTACATCATTTCAACAGTTTGCAGCAGGAATCAATTTGTATCAGCAGTAATAAAGATCCCAATATTGTCATCAGCACAAAGAGAACAAAGAAGCACATCAAATTCATTTGTTTACATAGTCGAACAACATCAACAGCCACACTCTTCAGTACACACATGCAACTCATCCATTTCCAAAGGGTAAGTTAAGGTACTCCATTTTCTAACTTTTTACCATAGAATTCCTTGAAAAACTAGAATGATAACTTTTGGAAAAAAAACATTTCTTATTTATTTCATAAAATTACCAATACCATCAGTTGGCGGGGAGGGGGGGGGGGGTGGTGAATACATTCATATTCATACTTTTCCACGTTCATATCACATTCAGAAACCCACATACTTCCAGAAGATATTAACTATTACATTATTATTATAAGCATACAATGGATTTTCAAAAGTACTCAAAAGATGATTGAATACAAACACAATCATGGTTGTCACATAAGAACCAACCATGATGCAATCCAATAAAGATATACTTTGCAATAAAAATCAAATTATCATTAGGCAGATATCAAAGGTCAAAATTGAATGCAACAACAAAATATGGTTGTAACACAAGAACCAACCATGTTGCAATTCAAGTAAAACACTTTGCAGAAGTATGAAGTTATCAAATGATACCACGCAAAGTTAAGTCGAAGCTCAAGGATAAAAAATAATTAATGTAATAGATTGCATGAGGACATGCAATAGCTTCAGTTGGGGGGTATGTTGGGCCTTGAAATTGTCATTCACTTCCATTACATTTTCACTTATATTTCCATATTACCACCTTCACTCCACCTCCATTTCATTACATTTACCTTACCATTACCACTATTGGGTTACATTTATGTTTTTCCAAACTTTATTAATTCTTAACATTTTAAAGTGAATTTGTGGTTAAAAATTAGAAAATAATGTGCATATGCTTATACCTAACAAGTGGGATGAGATTGTTGCCATGTGTAGGTCAAAAGGAAGCTTCTAAAAGACCTTTATGTGGCCTACCAAAACCAAATTCGAATTTGAGTGGCGAACATCATGGGATCATGAGGATATGTGTTTCATTTCCTTTTTGTATTAAAACTCTAAGAAGATATGTGTCTCATTTCCTATTTTGTATTGAAACTCTAAAAAGACATGTGTCTTATCATTTCCTATTTTGATTGTAACTCTAGAGATAGAGGGAGAGATTCATGGACTCTCATTAATGAGATAACTTCTCATATTTTTGTATAAATAAGGGAAGCTTTTTCCTATCAAGGGTAGTGAAAAATAGGAGAAGAAGAGAAAGGATTATAGAGTGTCTTGTAACAAAGCTTAAGATGGAATGGGATGTAGATTTGTGAGTTTATCAATAAAGAAGTTTAGTTCTTTGATGTTGTTTTGATCACATCTTCAAGGAGCTAAGGATTACACCGAATTGGTAGCAGAGGGCCCCTGCTATTTGAGGAGGTTTTACATGTTTTCTAGATAAGTCATTTTCAATTCTATTTTGTCATATTTCCTTACTTAAATTGCTTTCTGAAATCATAGTTTTTTAGCATTATTTTTCATGTCATTTGCCTAGATAAAGGATCCTCATGATATTGCAGTTAGTCTCTTTCTCAAGCTCTTCCAATACATCTCTATTAAATGAATGGGATTCAATTGTGATATTCTGAGTTATTAGCATTTCATTTTCTGTTATTTAGTTAAAAAGAAGATCCTCATTATACAGCAGTTAGTCTCTTTCAAAAGCTTTTCCAATAAACCTCTAATTCACGAATGAGACTAATTTGTAATATTGTGAGTTATTGATTGTTTTTCTTCATAGAAGATCCTTATCACATTATGATTAATTTCTTTCAAAATCTCTTCCAATAAACCTCTAACTCATGAATGAGATTTAGTTGTAATGTTATAAGTTGTTTCAACATTTCATAGGAGATCCTTACTACATTATAGTAATATTTTTCTCAAGCTCTTCCAATAAACCTCTATCAAATGAATGAGATTTCACTGTAATGTTCTAAGTTACTGTTTGTTTCAGCATTTCCTTTTATGTTTTAGGATATCCTCATTGCATTAGAATTAATCTTTTTCACAAGATCTTCCAACAAATGTCTAACTAAATGAATCAGATTAAGTTGTAGTGTTTTGAGTTACTTTTCATTTCATGAATGTTTATTTAGAAGCTGTAATATCCATGGATCAGGACTCTCTGTTTTCATCATTTTCTAGTTAGGAACAAAACTTGCAAATAAACTCTGTTTTAATTCATTTATTAACATTTCATTTTCTCCCTTTTGAAATAGATTTAACTTCATATTTTTAGCATAGAGTAGCATACTAAGAATCAAACATAAAAACCCCAAAACATCAATAAAACAATAAAAACAAAGAAGTAATAAAAATAGATACTTAAGCACATATAGTGCATCACACTTCATCAGTTTACTAGCCCTGGTTGATAATTTATGTTAGCAATTTAGGACACTAAATTGAATAAACAATATTTATCCCTGTCATTGACTCCATAGCCCAATGGTAGCAAGCCTTTATCTTTTCAACCCGCAAACATACAAAACCAAGACACAAACAATAGAGTTAGCCATCTATATATATCTTTATTCCATATCATTAAACCCTTGAGAGATCCCTCTCAGATTGAGGAGGTTAAGCCTCAATCACAAGATTGGTTTGAAATAGTTACACTAAGATTATTTGATCAACAGACAGTCAGGTACAATTTTGATGATAACACATTGCATGGGTTGGTGAAATATACTAGACCAACTACGCTCCAAGAAGATATGGAGAGGGCTAGGGACCTACAACATGCTTTACCCAAGGCAAAGGCCCCTTTTCAGCAAAATATCTCCTCTTACACAAAGGAGGATCAAGAGAAGAAATATCTTGATGGGTCGGAGAGATCTAAGGAAGAAGAAACTTTGTTTCAATTTTCGGGAGCCATAGGTACCAAACCACCAATGTGTTGCAGGGAAGGCCCATTGTATTGAGATATTTTTTGATGAGGAGAAGGAGACCAATGCTGTAGCAGCAGGAGGAGGTGCACCATCCACGAGAGATGTAGTGGGAGCATTTACTCCAATGGGAGGAACTCTTGCAGCTTTGAGGGGAGTTCCCAAGTATCTAACTTTAAGGGTTAGAGGCACTATTCTGGGGTAAAGAGTATCAATATTGGTAGACAGTGGAGCTACCCATAACTTTTTTGACACATAGTTGGTGCAATGGAGGGGCATTCACATAGAATATTTTGAGGGTTTCTCAGTTTTGGTTCTGGGAGCTAGAACCATGTAGTGTGCCAAATATGTTCTAGCATTAACCATCACTATGGGAACCTACACACTGACATACCACTTCTTTACGGTTAATATTCTAGACTCCAATGTGATATTGGGTGTCTAGTGGTTAATCACCTTAGGGAAGGTTACCACAGATTGGGAAAAATTAGAGATGGAATGGACAGAACAAGTGAGTGGTAAACATCATAAAATCAAAGGCATATACATATATCCACCCCAGATTGTCTCAACACACAGGATGGAAGCTGATTTACACAGAGGAGACATAGAGTGGGCATTATAAATGCGTATTTCAGAAGCAGGGAGCAAGGATTCACCAATACATCCATATGTACAATTTATTTTGGACCGATACTCCACAGTATTTGGAGATATCCCACCCGGGAGACCTCCAAACCAAGGATTTGAGCACACTATTGGGTTGGAGCAGGGGATCCAAGCAGTGATCACCACACCCTATAGGCATCCCAAAGCCTACAAGAATGAGATTGAAAAGGCCATTCAAGATCTTTTGGCCTTGGGACACATTCGGCCTAGCACTAGTCCTTTTGCCTCTTCAGTGGTCTTGGTGAAGAAGAAGGATGGCACATTGAGGATGTGCATTGATTATAGAGCTTTGAACAAAAAGACCATGAAGAAAAAATATCCAATTCCCAGGATCAATGAGTTGATGGATGAACTAAGAGGGTCCAATTATTTTTCCAAGATTGATTTGAGATCAGGGTATCATAAAATCAAAGTGAGGGATCAAGACATCCCCAAGACATCATTCTGATGTCACTATGGCCATTTTAAGTTATTGGTAATGCCTTTTGGGCTAACCAATGCTCCGACAACATTCCAGTCTTGCATGAACCACATTTTCCGTGGTCACTTGAGGAAGTTATATTGGTCTTTTTTGATGATATTATAATTTACAACCACACATGGGAGGAGCATTTATAGCATATTGAGGCAGTATTACACATTCTTAAAGAGAAAAAGTTATATGCTAAGCTCTCTAAGTGTGAGTTTGGGCTCATAGAGATGCTTTATCTTGGCCACATCATTGGAGTATATGGGGTGAGATTTCATGAAGAGAAGATCCGTGCTATCAGAGATTGGCCCGAGCCAAAGAATGTCACAGAACTTCGGGGGTTTGTAGGCATTTGTACCTATTACTGGAAGTTTGTAAAAGGGTTCTCTCAACTAGCATCACCACTTACAGATTTAACTAAGAAGGGATATTTTAGTTGGACAACCACAATGCTGAGAGATTTTGATAAGCTTAAGGAGGTGATGAGTAGCTGCCCAGTATTAGTTCTGCCAGATTTCACCCAACCCTTTGTGTTGGAATGTGATGCTTCAGGAGAAGGAATTGGAGCAATATTGATGCAAGGGGGACACCCCATAGCTTTTGATAGTCGGAATTTGCTACCACATGAGAGGCTATATCCCATATATGATAAGGAGATGCTAGCTATTATGCATGCTTTAGCCAATTTCCGGTAATATTTGGTGGGTAATAGATTCTGAGTGAAGAATGATCTTAATAGTATTCGATTTTTTCTTGAGCAGAAGCAGCTGCAGGAGAGGTAGCAGAAATGGGTGAGTAAGATCCAAGCATATGAATTTGACATAGAATATGTCAAGGGAAAGAGTAATGTAGTGGAAAATGCTCTGTCTCGGAGGCCAGCAACGTTGTCCTTGATGAGCATGGATACAGATTGGAAGGCTCAATTGCTAGTGGAATACTCCAAAGACCACTTTGCATGTGAGATCCTAGATGGAGTGGTGACCGATGAGAGCTATATAGTGATGGATGAGGTCATAAATTATTGGGATCGAGTTTTCTTGGCTAGAGATTCTAAGCTCAAGAAGAATATTTTGCAGGAGTAACATGATTCACCACTTGTGGGGCATCAAGGATTCACCAAGACATACCAGGCTATTCGGGGGAGATTGTCATGGAAGGGTCTCAAGGAGGATGTGCTCCAAGACATCAAGGAGTGCATAGTTTTCCAGCAGAACAAAGGAGAGCACAACCATCCCACAGGATTATTGTAACCACTCCCTATTCCGGATGGAAAATGGGAAAGTATTTCCATGGACGTCATCACTGGTCTACCTACAGTTCAGGGTAAGGATTGTATCTTTGTAGTTGTTGATTTACTAATAAAGTATTCACATTTATTTGCTATTTCTTCACAATATACTGCTTCACATGTAGCCAAGCTCTTCTTTAGAGATGTGTTTAGACTTCATGGTCTTCCAAAGGCCATAGTTAGTGATCGGGATAACCACTTCATGGGTGGATTTTGGAAAGATATTTTTCATTTAGTGGGTACTGAGTTGACACCAAGCACCAAAAATCATAGAAAAAACCAATGGAAAGACAAAAATAGTAAACAAGTGGTTGGAAGGCTACTTGCAGAACTATGTTTCTGGGCAGCAGAGAGCATGGCTGCGCTGGCTCCATTTGGGGAAATATTGCTACAACAAAACCTTTCACATGTCCATTGGCATGACCCCATTTCAAGCCCTTTATGTGTATGATGCACTATCATTTGCTGATGTGATATTTGGAGCAAGTAAAGCTCCTAGAGCAAAGGAGTGGATTCAAGAGATTCAGGATATACTTCGGGCCCTCAAGGACAACATAGCTATAGCACAAAACCAACAGAAGATGTATGCAGACTGTGGTCAGATAGAGAGGAAGTTTGAGGTGGATGAATTGGTCTATCTTCATCTTCAGCCATATAGACAATCTACACTTAAGGAGAAAGGAGTTGAGAAGCTTAAACCTCGGTTCTATGGGCCATACAGGGTGATTTTTTTTGTTGGGGAAGTAGCATATGAGCTAGAGCTTCCTATTGGGAGCAAGATCCATAACATTTTTCATGTCTCATGCCTCAAGAAGGCCATTGGACAACATTTGGTTTACACTATGGATCTCCCACCTATTGATGATTAGGGCCATATATTTTTTCAACCAGAGGCTATCTTGGATACTCGAGAGAGGCAAATAAGGGGCAAGGTGATTAAAGAATATCTGATTCGATGGAGGAATCTTTCTGATGAGGATGCCACTTGGGAGGGAGAGAAGATTTTGCAGCATCCTTCTTTATTTTTGCTTGAGGATAAGAAAATTTTGGGAGGGGAGGACTGTAATATTCCCAATTAGCTTTCAGCTAGTTGGAATATTATATGTTGCTTCTATTTTTAGTCTAGAGGAATAAGTGGAGTAGGGAGACGCTTAAATCTCTTTAGTAGGAATAAATCACCTCAAGTATGGATGTGGATCAGTTTAGATAGTAAAAATAAAGCCACCTTGGGTGTGAAAGGGGGAAATTCATGTAGATTGGGTCAAGGTTGACCAAATCAACAACACTGCCAAAGAAGAGACTGTAGCTAGTGGGAACAATGCAGTTTTGGAGGAGTCTTTGCATGGAAGTAACCTCATAAATGAGTGGGGCCAAGGGTAAGGAAGCTCACCAAGAATATAAGGGAAGGGATGGCATCCATGAGAGGCATTCAAAGTATTTTTTATGTTTGAGTCTTATGACTTATTGCATGCTTCAACTATTTAGCTAAGTTTGCTGTGCTGTTTAGTACAAGGGAATTTCCATGTGAGAATCCCACACTCTATCTTGGAGGAATTGAGAAGGCTATCTAAGAGGAGTATTCTGAGCTTCATTTCCACCATCTGACATTGGGCCAAGCAGTCACCTACAACCACAACATAGTCTCCTTAAGGAACTGCGTTATTTTTTATGGTGTTGTAGTGGAGGGGTACAAAACCCTATTTATGAGCTACTTTCCTAGTGAAAGGAGCATCCTTTCACCCAGAGAGCTAGGGAGGAGAATTTACAGCCATATATTTTCCATTTCAGCCATTTTGCAGAAAATCTTCAGTGATACAGTGTGATTCAACCACAAATTTGCAGTCTGCACTTTTTTCATCTTGTGTATTTGAAGAAACCCTTGCCGGATTATCTTGGGATTGTGTTTGAGAGACTAGTTCTCCATTTTCAGCTCCTTTTGAGTAATATATCAGTAGATCTATTCATGTTTATTTTCCTGTAGCAGTAACCCTCACTGGGACTACACTGTCATGTATTCTGGTATTTATGTGTTGCAACATCCTATGGGATTCTAGTATTTTTGGGTTTTGGAGGCTTGTTTGCCTAGTTTGATTGATTTGTTCCTCAAAACATTGTATATATAATCTAATGTATCTATGATTTGGTCATATTTTTTGCATCATTATTTGTTGTACATTTCACTTTGGTGTTCAATATTGTTGTCTTTCCTATTTGGAATATTACTAAAAAGCTGCCAGATTGGGAACGACTTTGGTCGGATTTGGTGCAAGAAGAATTCAGGTGGAATATCTGGGAGGGATCTTAATCTAAGAATGATGATGAAGAAGATTGTGCTTTAGCTGCCAAGGCGAAGAAGGGGAAGGAAATAAATCCCATTCCAAATCTGAGTTTGGAAAAGATGGCAAGAAGTGCGACATGTCCAGAGTGAAGTGTTTTCACTGTCACTAGCATGGACATTATGCCACTAATTATCCACAAAAGAAGAAGAACAATAAGGCTTCAAGATCTGTAGCTGGTGAGGCTTTTGCCTCGCAATTTGAGCTTGAATTCTCGATCATTTCATGCATGGTTTCAAGTGCAATGGGATCGGTGTGGTACTTGGATAATGGTGCATCCTTTCACATGATGGGAGACAAATTACTTTTCAGTATCTTGGAGGAGAAGGACCTCTAGATGCATATCGAAACGGGTGATGACAGCCGTTACATTGCTACTAGGATTGGTATAGTTACCTTCTAGAGACAGTCAAATAAACCCTTTTTATTAAAATATGTAATGCATGTACCAGGCTTGAAGAAAATTTTAGTTTTAGTCACAATATTGGAGGATAGAGGCTATAATGTTGTTTTCAGTGAAGGAAAAGATTTCCTTCAACAAAAAGAAATAGGACAAGCCAAGAATATTGGGATTCATGTGAAGAATTTCTATAAACTTGATGTAGATTGCTGCACAACATTGATGGGTAAGGTGGACAAAGTGGTGAGCCAGGATGAGGGTGAGTTATGGCACAAGAGATTAGGTCATCTACACCACGAAGCCTTCAAGGTTATGCATAAGATTTCTACAGGTTTTTCCAAGGGTACTTTTGCGGAGTTAGACACATGCAAGGGATGTACTATGGGGAAGTATTCAAAGGAAACGTTTCACAAGAAGGAGAACCGAGATTCAAAAATCCTTGAGAGAGTTCACTCAAACATGTGTGGACCATTCTCTACTGCTTTGACAACAAAGCATAAGTACTATGTAATATTTTTTGATGATTTTTCTAGAAAGTGTTGGATCCACTTCATGTAGAAGAAAGATCACACGTTCTAAAAATTATTTAGTGTTCAAAGCACTGGTGGAGAAAGACATGGGGAAGCATGTGAAGGCTCTTAGGAGCGACAATGGTAGTGAGTACATCTCCAAGGAATTCAAGAAATTCTGTACCAAAGAATAAATTTAGAGAGAGTTGATTGCGAATCATAATCCACAACAGAATGGGGTCGCAGAAAGAAAGAACAAAACAATTGTGGGTGCAGCACAAGCGATGTTGCATGACCAGGGCCTACCGTTGCATCTGTGGGCAGAGGCATGCAACACAATGGTATTTGTGAAAAACTGTAGTCCTCATCGGGTACTTGGCATGAGTACACCGAAGGAGGCTTTTACTGGTAAGAAACCTGATGTTTCATATTTTAATATTTTTTCCTCATCTGTTTATGTGCATGTGACCAAAGAAGCAAGAAGAATCTCAAACCAACAACTGAGATTGGGATATTTGTGGGGTACACTGATACTCCCCACAACTATTGAGTGTATTTTCCAAACAACATGATGAATGCTGTGAGATGGGATATAAAATTTGAGGAGGAGAAAGCCATGCAATTGTCCCTTGAGAGGCATCTGTATTTGAATGTAGATGAGGAACTCTTGGTTCCAAAGAATGATCCTCAAGATGTGGAGAAACCACATGCGAAGGATCATGGAGTGGCAAAAAAAAATCATGCAGAGCCTTCCACCAGAAATGGTAGAAGGCGCACCACAGAAGCTGATATATTGAGATTTGATGCGGTAGAGAATGTAGGAGCCCCTATTTCACTGCGTAGACAGAGACAGTTTCCAGACTTGTTTACTAGATACATAGATCTTATGAGCAAGTGTATTGTGATAGAACAATATTCCTTTGAGGAAGCAGTGCAACAACCAATTTGGGTTGACGCTATGGTAGAGGAGAATGACTCCATCGTGATGAACAATGCATGGGAAGTTCTCCCAAGACCAGTCCGAAAATCAGTTGTTGGATCTAGATGGATCTATAAGGTGAATCAAGCAGCGGATGGGAGTGTGGAGAAGTACAAGGCAAGATTTTTTGCCCAGGGATTCTCACAAGTTGAGGGGATTGACTATGAGGAGAATTTCGCACCAGTTGCAAGGTACTCTTCCATTAAATATATCCTTTCACTCTTAGAGTAGATGGGGTGGCACATTCATCAGATGGATGTGAAAACTATGTTTCTCAATGGAGTTATTGAGGAGGAAGTGTACATAGAGCAGCTAGAAGGTTTCAAAATATTTGATAGTGAGTCACATGTGTGCCAACTCGCGAGCAAGCACCTCAGGCTTGGTACACTTGGATTGACAACTATTTAACTAGGTTGGGCTTCACAAAAAGTGAAGTTGATGCGAACTTGTACCAGATTGTGGTTAATGGTAAGCTCCTAATTATCGTACTTTATTTTGATGATCTAATTTTGACAGGTGATGAGCAACTGATAACTTCTTGCAAGGGAGTTTGAAATGAAGGACATGGGACTCCTTCACTATTTCCTTGGTTTGGAAATATGGCAGCAAGATGGTGAGCTATTTGTTTCTCAAAGATAGTATGCAAAAGTGATTCTGGGTAAGTTTCACATGGAGAGATGTAAACCCATGGATACTCCTCTTCCAGGAAATTGGAGGAAAAAGGATGCTACTTCAGGAGAAGTAGTGGATGTTACTATCTACAACAAGCTAGTGGGTTCACTGATGTACTTGGTGAACACTGGACCAGACAATTGCTACGTAGTTAACCAATTGAGTCAAGCTATGGTTAAGCCGACCAAGCTCTTTTGGAAGGCAGGGAAGCATGTCTTGAGATATCTTAGGGGCACTGCAGAGTATGTATTATGGTACAAACAGAAATAGGGAGTGAATCTTCAAGGCTTCACAGATGCAGATTGGGCAGGAAATCCATCAGACATAAATAATACATCAGGAGGGATCTTCAGCATATGATCAACAACAGTTTCTCGGTACAACAGGAAGTAGCGATCTATGGCACTCAGTTCAACCAAGGCAAAGTACATGGTAGCAATTCAAGCTGCATGTAAGGCCATCTGGATGAGAAAGATCCTCATTGGTTTGTTTGGTTCTTAGATGGATCCGCCGGTGATACATTGTGATAACCAGGGTTGCATTAAAATCTCGATTAATCCGATATTCCATGGTATGTCCAAGCACACAGAAATCCAGTACCACCATCTCAAATATTGTGTTCAGAGGTGCATTATGTTACTTTAGTACATTCCCACGGAAGATCAAGATGCAGATATTCTGATGAAAAAGCTTGCCAGGAGAAAATTCGAATACCATAGAGGCAGGATCGAGGTGGTTGATAATCCCTTTCTTGTTGAGAGGGAGTGTTGAAGTCCAACAAGAAATTGCAGCACACACACTAGTGTGGGACCACAGGTCCTAGTGATACATTAGTGTGATGGCCAATTTAATTAAATAAATTGGTGCAGTGTCTAAAATGTAATCTTATCTCATAATCACTTGTAATAGTTAACTGAGTGTGATACATTCAGTTAGCTCATGTATTTCGAGTTGAGGGTGGTTGGTGAGGCATGTAGAGTGATTCTATTAGTTATGGAGTTTGAATTGCAGTTGGTACATAAGTTTAATGCATGAGTAATCAGTTAACTTAGTTAGGTGATTTAAAGTTAGTTGGAATAGTTGTAACTATTTGTTGCACTAGTGAGAGATCAAGTGAATTAAATATTATTTAACTCACAGTCAATGGTCTGCCGTGCAACTGATGATTTACTATTAATAGCTGCATGCATGTTAATTCCAGTGGAGATCCAGTTGAGACAAAGTTTAAAGGGATGTCAACTCTCAATTTTGTGATTAGTAGGTTGCTTGCATGAAACCAGACATACTTTGGATTTCCCATGATTCTTGTGTAGTTTTGGAAGGTTGAAATTCCTAAAGAATAGGGATTGCATTCCACATGAAATGTACAAGCAAGGAAGACTGTTAAGAGGCTGAGAATTGGCTAAGTGTTGGTTGATTTTGTCCAGGACAGTTGAGACAGTTGTAAGAGTGTAGGAGACTCTTGTGAGAAGTGCATTGTAATTGTTTCATGATTCCATGGTGAATATACAATAGAAGATAGATGGGTTTTGAACAACAAGCTTTCCCCAGGAAATGATCTGTGTTGTGGTTTGATTTGATTATTTCTTTACTTTTTGTGATTGGTGATCATGTTTATTTTCCACAATATCTAGCTTTAGTACATTACTTGATCTGATTGAATCCATTGATATACATATGTTTGTATAATTTTTACACACCACCACCTCCCCGGCCAGTTGTTAGTTCCTCATAGTTGACTGGAAACCCTAGTAGCATAAATATGCCTAGTTCTAGCAACTTGGTCACCACATCTGTGAGTGGAATTCCGAACTCTTCGACATCCGCTCCTTTCATATCTGCTCATGGACTTCCGGCTTCCGATTCCACGAGCAGGGCTGAAATGGTTCCCTTCAACAACCCTTTCAGTTGGAATCCCTCATTGAGTTCGAACCCCTCGGCCTGTATGATGGGGGCAGTGTTAGCAACACGTACATGCCAGGGGGCACTTCTGTACCCCTACATTCTATGGGACAAGCAAGTCCATTCATTTTTAATTCCATTCCTCTTAGTGGTAAACCTTATGGTATAGGGCCTATTCCAATGGTGAATTATGCGACTAATAGTATGCCACAAGAAAAATCCATCACGTCTATCTGGGTGACCCTTCCCAAAAACCAATTGGGGCAAGGGGGAAATTATTACCCTGGGGACAACCAACCATTTTTACCTCAGTACAACAACCCCTATGGAAAACCACCTTACATCCCTACACCTATGCAACCTGGAAAATATCATCAGACGAGTCCTACATATCCCGTTGGAAACATTTTGATGGGAGGAACTTACGGTCCAATGTAATATCCCAAAATAGGGATTTTCTACAACAAATAGAATATCTAAGATATTCCAAAGTTGGAGCTTCAGAAAATCATAGACATAAAAATGTAAATCAGATCATAAGATGTACAAGGAACATTTAACCAGCAAATGAATGATTAGCAACAGAGATATGCCTCACTATTCTCTCCCAAAGTGAGGAAATGCAACATTCTGGACCATAAAAACATCATTTTCAGAAAATAACACAATAAATATGGGAAATGAGACTTGGATCTCGTGGTTTATACATTATAAATCTCACATACAAAATTTTAGCTTAAAAAAATCATTCTAGCTAAGTTAAACAAATATCCCCAGCTAGAGATAGCTCAAAAACACCCCAATCCCATGAATTTCAACTACAGAATTTCTGAAGACTATGAGAGCGTAATTCCAATGAGGGTTTCTATATAAAATGATTAAATAAGACTGATCAGAAGTTTATATTAATCATGTAGCAAAGAAATGGAGGTTTAACCTCTTTTACAGCAGAAATAAGACACCCGACAAGGGTTTCCGACATTACACATGTATGAAAGGAAGTACTGCAGAAAATAATGCAGTATACTACAAATATGTATTAAAAATGAATGAATAAAACATAAAATAGCTGATCAATATAGAAATTTTCCAAAGGCCCTCCTTATTAGATCTTCCGGAGGGAAATAAACACCTCCTCCTCAAATACTAGCACAAAATCCAGGGGTCCAACCCTGCTACTACTGCACCTACATAAAAGACGTAGTTTTTGAAGGGAACTACACTGTAGATGTATATGGCTGATTGGCCATAATACAGATGATGAAATTGAAGCTCTGATCCTTCCCTTTAGATCCCTTAAGAAAGCTGATCCAAAGAAGAGGATGGAATCCTCACACGAGAATTCCTTGCACTAAACAGTGCTGCAACCACAGATGAAGCATGCAAGTAGTCAAAAGACCAAAGATAGATGATTAATGAATAAATTCCTTAGTGCTCTCCATTTATTTTTATCTTTGGTGAGCCTCCTCACCCCGGACCCCACACATTGTTGAGGTGACTTCCTAGTGAAGATTCCTCCTTCAAGACTGCGCTGTCCTTATTGGATTCCCTCCTCTTGTAGCAGCGCTATTGACTGGGTCAACTGGAACTAGTTCACCTACATGGCCTATTTTCACACTAAGGGGTTTTCAATCCAGCTCTCATAAGTGTGTCTAGGCTGATCCTTTTTCACATTGAGCTAGTTTGCTTGGATGATCTCTTCCTCCTCAAGAATGCATGTTGACTTAGTCAAACCTGACTTTGTCCACATCTATTTTGCCCTTGTTCACACTTGAAAGTGTAAAATATAGCTCCTAAGGTGATCCCCTTCCATATTAAGATGGAAATTATTCATATTTTTATTGCTCATGGGCCTCCTTGCCCATTTATTCCTCTCTTAGGTGAAAGCAACAAAATCTAATATTCCAATTTGCTTGTATGCAAATTTTGGAATATTACAATCCTCCCCTCTCAAATGTTGCTTTTCCTCAAGAAACTGCAAATTTAGGATTGAAGAACCTCCTCTTCTTCCCCTGTAGCATCCTCATATGATAAGATCCCCCAGAGATCAAGGTGATATTCCATCAATACTTCTCCAAGCTTCCCCTCCCATGTGTGTAAGCTATCTGTTGGGGAACATTCCAAATAGTTGACATCATGTGACAGTAAAACATCCATGGAGGAAACAATGGGGTATTTAAAGGTCCTCTTGAGGCATGAGGGCTAACATATATTGGGGTCCATCATCCCCATTTGAATCTCCCATCCCCAAGCTATCAACCAAAGAAAATGAGTCACCCTCCCAGATGGCAACTCATGAGGAATCTCTTCCACCTTTGGCTCATGCAAAATAAGTGGGAAAAAAATCTAAACATGATAAGAAAGAGGGCCTATCCCACGCTGTCCACCTCCCCACTTGTGATAAGTGTAGAGGTCATGCTGATCTTGGGCTGCAACATGGTTGCCCTCAAATGGCAAGAAGGATATTGAATCTCCAAGTATCCTTCCTCCAATGCCATGAGCCATGCTCACCCAAACCATCCCATACAAGATGAATGGCACATCATTACCATATGGCATCCAAATCAGAAAGTGACTGAAGGTTATGTGCAAGTCTGAATGATACACATGGTTTCTCTGGTGGATACAATGCAGTCTTTGCAACTGCTGGTTCAGAGCATCAAGTGGCAAGTTGTCCTCCAAATAATTTTCAGCTATGCATGTCAGCTCATCTACTATGAAGTAGTGAGCAGCAATATATACCAGTGGCGTACAATCAAAACAATACAACACTTTCCCAAAGTCATGTAGAGATGTGTTATCATCATTACAAAATTTGGCCCTAAAGTGACCATGAAACCCATAAATAATCTTGCTCTCTTGTGGAGCCATGCACTGTTTACATATGGTGAGAAGATACAAATACTCAATAGAGTAATCAATAAGCACATAAGTGTATTTCTTACCATGCATCATGTGTGAGCTGAAGGTGAGGTCCATGAGTGAGTCCTCCAATGAGAATCTTCTCATAAAAATCTGGAAAAAGAGAGGGTGCATACTCCCTTGGGAACACTCCATCAATAGAAACATGCTCTCAAGTGACAATGCTTTAGGCCTTCGTAATAAGGCTCTTGTCACTCCATGACTACTCCTCTTGACATTCCACATGCCAAAGCCATCCACCATCATGCTGCTATGTGAGAAGATATTCTCCCTATGTGGAAGCTCCTCCTCTTCCTTCAATGCTGAAGGGTAGCCTCTTTGCACCTTGATTGTGTCATTCCTCCCTCCTGAAATATCATAAGGAGTATGGGAAAACCTCTGCCCATACTCTCCCAAGAGAAGCCACAAAAACAATGACTCTTGCTGCCCTCTCACACCTCCATCATACAAATCACGAGGTGAAAATATGTTGGTTGGTATGAAGAGGATCAAATCAAAATGATACATCCAACCCCTAGGCTTCCATATGATGTTAGTGTCTTTCCAAGTGTCTTCCATCCCCATACCCTTCGGAAAAGGATATGTCTCATGATGGCCAAACTCTCTCAAGAGTATTGTACATAGATTTTCCTCTTGCTGCCCTGTATCATAAATTTGCAAGTGGCTCACCAGCCTCTTGCTCTCCACCCACATCCACTCAACCCCATGTGGATGCCTCCTATCATTCTTCATCCTGGCATTCTCCCAAGGAGGGCTACCATCCTCCACAACCAGTTCCTCTCCTTTGCATGTCATGAAGTACTGAAATGCATTTTCTTGGAGATCCCTTAGAGAAGATCTCATGTCCTTAAACATCTTGAATCCATCAAGATCCAAATGTGTTTAAGGCCAAGCCTCCTCACTGCTATTGTTTGGCAGCGCTGATAGTCTTTCCCATGATATAGTTGCTGCCTCATACTTCATCTCAAAGATGAATTTATGTTCTTTTGTAGGAGTATGGTGGACATAGTTCATGACATCCTCCAAAAGATTACACTCCAATCTCAAGGGTTGTGTGCCACTCAACAGGGGTACATGAGGATGATGGTTCATCTTTTCCTTGAACCATTCAAGCTTGCACAACGCAGTGAAATACTGCTGCTCTATCTCAGCAATAATGTTTGACCCTTGGTCATACGAAGACAAATTCCCACAATTTCTAGAAATATTTGCTGCAATAATAAAAGGTGGAAATTTTCCCATACCTTGATGAGATGTGGGAACCTCTTGTAGGGCTGCAAGGGCTCCTCCCTCCAATGTAATGGCTGCCCTAACTACTGATGTAGGTGGCTGCTCCTCACTGAGTGTGACATCGTTAATACAAGGCTCCTCAAGTGGAGAAGAGGACTCCTCCTCCTTTGATCTCCTAATGTTAAACCTTCTGATTACTCCTTGAGTGAAATTTGCAAAAGTATACACCCTTGTATGATTCACATGGATGAACCACTAAGATCTTGCCTCTCCTCCAAGTGCAGTGCCAAGATCTCCACAGCCTCCTCTTCCACCACTGGATGTAGTAGGAAAAAATCTTTCAACTTCATCACCCAAGATTTTGTTGTACATAGGGGTGATCCATCAAAGGTAGACAATATGAATCTATTGCCCCTTATCATATTGCTACTGCATGGCCTTCTTTCCTCTCTCAGTTGGATAAATTGAGGAAGATTTAGGATCTCTTTGACAGTCCTAGGTTTGCACTTGTATTCTGATAAATATCCACTCAAGATCTCATGTTCCAAGGGGTATTCTTGCTCTCCCCTTTCCCTATGAGAACAGGAAGTGCATGCACCTTTTTCTTCACCTTGAAACCTCCTGTAGGTCTCACTACATCTCTCTCCTCCTTGAAACCCTTTTGGAGTTTCAATGCATCTTTCTCCTTTCTTCTTAGATCTGAAAAGGGATGAGAGTAATCTCATCCTCTCCATCATTTTTTTCCCCTATTCTTATGATATTCTGATTGGATCTGAAATCCACAGGTTGAGCCAAGATGGAAGCTCTGATACCACTGTAATATCCCAAAATAGGGATTTTCTACAACAAATAGAATATCTAAAGATATTCCAAAGTTGGAGCTTCAGAAAATCATGGACATAAAAATGTAAATCAGCTCATAATATGTACAAGGAACATTTAACCAACAAATGAATGATCAGTAGCAGAGATATGCCTCACTATTCTCTCCCAAAGTGAGGAAATGCAACATTCTGGACCATAAAAACATAATTTTCAGAAAATAACGCAATAAATATGGGAAATGGGACTTGGATCCCATGGTTTATACATTATAAATCTCCCATACCAAATTTGAGATTAAACAAATCATTCTATCTAAGTTAAATAGATCTCCCCAGCTAGAGATAGCTCAAAAACACCCCAATCCCATGAATTTCAACTACAAAATTTATGAAGAATATGAGAGCGTAATTCCCATGAGATTTTCTACAGAAAATGATGAAATAAGACTGATCAGAATTTTATATTAATCATGTAGCAAAGAAATGGAAGTTTAACCTCTTTTACAGGAGAAATAAGACACCCGGTAAGGGTTTCCGGCATTACACATGTATGAAAGGAAGTATTGCAGAAAATAACGCAGTATAATGCAAATATGTATTAAACATGAATGAATACAACATAAAATAGCTGATAAATATATAAATTTTCCAAATGCCCTCCTTATTAGATCTTCCGGGGGGAAATAAACACCTCCTCCTCAAATACTAGCACAAAATCCAGGGGTCCAACCTTGCTACTACTGCACCTGCATAAAAGATGTAGTTTCTGAAGGGAACTACACTATAGATGTATATGGCTGATTGGCCCTAAGCCAAATGATGAAATTGAAGCTATGATCCTTCCCTTTAGATCCCTTAAGCAAGCTGATCCAAAGAAGAGGATGGAATCCCCACACGATAATTCCTTGCACTAAACAGTGTTGCAACCACAGCTAAACAGTTGAAGCATGCAAGTAGTCAAAATACCAAAGAAAGATGATTAATGAATGAATTCCTTACTGCTCTCCCTTTCTTTTTATCTTTGGTGAGCCTCCTCACCCCGGACTCCACACATTTTTGAGGTGACTTCCTAGTGAAGATTCCTCCTTCAAGACTACACTGTCCTTGTTGGCTTCCCTCCTCTTGTAGCAACGCTGTTGACTGTGTCAACTGGAACTAGTTCACCTGCATGGCCTCTTTTCACACTAAGGGGTTTTCAATCCAGCTCTCATACGTGTGTGTTTCGGGGAATATCACCCTAGAGGTTCGTTGGGTTACAACCTCCACAGAGCAGGGGCATGCTACTTAACAGAGACTCACAAAACCATGCACGTTCAGAAAAACTAACTAGAGTAGAATGAGAAAGTTACCCGTAGGTCCTACGGTTGAAGAAGATCCCGCAGGGTTCAAACCCCCAGCAACCGTCCTTCCTTCTTAACCTGAAAGACAAGAAGAAACAAGCACAAAGGACTGGTTGTACAGCATATATCTACTCTAAATGTCAATGAGATTCATATAAAACATTAAATAAATCATAATGAATGCTTGTATAACAAATATTCTCATACATAAAAGCATACACTAACACGTTTATTTCGGGAACAGCATGATACTTCTGTATTATAAATAGCATGTACAAAAGTAACAAGTGGAGAGATCACCTGATCCTTCCACGGCCTTCGCAGACCGTCGTCCGGATCCGTCCAGCCCTTGCCTCGCTAAGACTCCTTCCAAACTGGTGCATACGAGATGACATATAGGGAGATGAACATCTCAAGGAAACAAGGGTTTCCTATAATGAACTGGGAAAGTGCAGGAGGCACGGGGAATCAGACTTGGATAGGGAATACCAACATAGTATAATATCAATAATTCTCTCTCTCCCTTAGGCCATACACATGAGGGGTTTTTATACTCCCTCCAAGTAGTTTCAACAGTTGGAAACAGTTGGCCACGTGCTGGGGTGGTTGAACTACCTGAGTAACCATCAACCCAGCCCGAAAATAGGGAATAATTATATATTTTTTAATCATTTTTAATGGCATACGCGGAAAAGTGCAGCTGGACTCGCGTATATACGCGGAAAAGTACGGGCATAGTCGCGTATGGGGATTTTTACACTGTTTTTAAGTGAATTTGTCCAAGTCTGTAGGAATGGGTGCCCAAAACCATCAAAGCAATCATGAATCATGTGAAAGTGAGAAATGATGCTATAACAGTGTGTCTAGGCTGATCCTTGTTCACATTGAGCTAGTTTTCTTGGATGATCTCTTCCTCCTCAAGAATGCATGTTGACTTAGTCAAACTTGACTTTGTCCACATCTATTTTTCCCTTGTTCACATTTTAAAGTGTAAAATACAGCTCCTAAGGTGATCCCCTTCCATATTAAGATGGAAATTATTCATATTTTTATTGCTCATGGGCTTCCTTACCCATTTATTCCTCTCTTAGGTGAAAGCATCAAAATCTAATATTCCAATTTGCTTGTATGAAAATTTTGGAATATTACAGTCCTCTCCTCTCAAATGTTGCTTGTCCTCAAGAAACTACAAATTTAGGACTAAAGAACCTCCTCTTCTTCCCCTATAGCATCCTCATATGATAATATCCCCCAGAGATCAAGGTGCTGTTCCATCAGTACATCTCCAAGCTGCCCCTCCCAAGTGAGTAAGCTATCTGTTGGGGAACATTCCAAATAGCTGACATCATGTGACAGTAAAAAATCCATGGAGGAAAAAATGGGCTATTTAAAGGTCCTCTTGAGGCATGAGGGCTGACATAGATTGGGGTCCATCATCCCCATTTGAATCTCCCATCCCCAAGCTATCAAAATTTTTAATGCCTTAGAAATGGAATTTCTAAAAAAATTTCAACTACCTATCCGATACGAAACCAGAATGAAAATCTTAACCTCGTAGTGCCAAGACACTGCCACCCGCATCTTTGATCACTTTCATGAATGGAGATGTAGGCGGAGACTAGTCAAAGCCACTAGTTTTGTAAGTCACTCCTTCCTCCCTTTGATAAGGACATTTCCCTAGCTGGTGCGGTCATAGAGGACCAATTCATCCATTATGCACAATGTCTAGATCTCATCTATTCTCAATTTGGCACGCTGTATGATATAACCCCCCACACCCCTAGAAAATCCAATGCTCCCACTACTCAGCAACCCAGAGCACATGCTGAAAACCTCATTGGCACAAATTCTATTGTTGCTGTAAAAAAACTCAGAGGGAACACTTCCCAGCCATATTTGGCTGCCACCACCCCTAACCAATTGACTACTCTTCCCAACAACGAGGTAATCTCTGTGTAGTCTACACAAAAACCTAGCAGTAAGAATAAGAAGAATAATGTAATATTCCAAATTTTTCACATGTTTATTTGGAATATTAGAGTTCTTAATAAAATTAATCAATTAAGAAAATAAAATGGTGGTGGGACCCATAATCCTCAAATATGAATAAAATCCACTTTTGATGTGTGTATGTGGATATTCTAGATCTAGATCTAAATCATGGATTAGCGAAGAAACTCCATTAATGATAAAGGAGTGGAGATCATGTCTCATTTGTGAGATAGATCATGGAGGATGAAACAATCAAATAATATCATGGATCTTAAATGTAAAATCATGAGGATATTTGAAGAGGTCAACTATGATCATAATGCATTCAAAGTAAGATCATAAAGAAATTATGATAAGTCAGTGGAGAAGTGGTGCATCTAATGAGCACATGATGGAGGAAGTAGTGCATTTAATGCACACATGATGGAGAGGTTGATCATCACATGTAGACATGATGGAGGACATGGAGAGACAACACAGTCAATCATGGAGACTTATGTCCACATGTACAGTGCAGTTATGGTGTGGGCCTAGGCTATGGAAGGCTAACAATCTATATAATGAAGGTAAAGGCACAATAGAAGGATGACTTGGATTATTCATTTTCATTGATATGTTTAGATCTGGATTTTTCTTAGGACATTTCTATGCACTCTTATGCTATTTAGCTAAGTCTGTAGTGCTGTTTAGCACAATGTGTTTCCGAGTGGAAATCCCACCCTTACCCACGGGGGAATTCGAGTGCCTACTCTGGGAAGGTTTTCTATTGAGCTGTATTCTTCATTGGGAATTGGTGCCATCTTCAGGAGGTTGTTTCTATCATTCAACTAGGAAACTGTTGGAGGATTCATCCTTCCACTTTTTTCTTCATATTCAGTCTTCCAAGAGCAACAAATCTATATCCGACACTCATGCCATTGCATTTTACCTCCTTGCAGCAGGAGTCCCCTCAAGGATTGCACACTACAGTCTTGTAGATCTATTGGAGGAAGGAAGTTTTCAATATTCAGTTGGAAATCCTGTGAGGGATCATCTCCTCACTTTGGTTTCATTGTTCCCATCATTTTGGAGCTGATTTGACATATCTAGTAGCAAGCTATTGAACCTCCCTCTCTTACAACACAGTTTTCTAAAGCTGTTGATTATTCAACAACTATTTTCAATGGAGGAGATTGGAGGAGCTAGATCTTGAGCTTTTAGCCCTAGGATCTAGTGAAGGGATCAACCCTTCTTGCATAAATCTGATTGTACATCATATTGCAGCCATATTTGATCAGATTATGAAGTATATTTTCATACCCAACAGTGTATAGGTGAATATCTAAGAGGGTGACTTTCCTAGATCCATAGATCTGGAAAATCCTTTCTGGGTTATCTTGGGTATCCATCATAGAGCAAGTATCTAAAATTTTAGCATCATCAGAGCTCCCAAATTGCCTAAAACTGACATTCTATCTTTCCGACAGTTGCAGTCCCAACAGTTGAAGTAGGGACAATGCAGTTTACCTTCCAACAGTTCAACAGTTATGCAATCCCTCTTGTGGGATCATTTCATGGTCATTCTAGGCAATCCCTTTCACTTGAGTGTCTCCTATTTTGAGCATTGTTGTATTGGTTTATCCACCTCCATATAATAAAATGGCTCAACTATTTATGTGCATTCTAATGTGTATTTAGATTTATTGTTTACTTTTTTGCAGTTTTTATATTGTGTTTTAGTATCAATGCATTATTCAATTTTGGGATATTACCTTGGTATCATATCATGATCTTTGGCTTAGCTTGTGGACACTTCATCTTTTGCATCAAAAGAAGAAGCAGATAGAAGAGATCTATCATGAAGGAGGATTGCAGTTTTTCCACTCTTCTCTTTAGATCCATGCAAGGTCTCTCCAAAGAGGTCAAACAAATGAAGAGATAAAGGTAAAAGGAGGATATAAGAAGAAGATTTGATGAGGAAGGTCCTAACACTTCCTATCAGTAGAAGAAGAAACCAGAGAAGCAAAGAGCTTCACAGTATTCCACTAGATCCATTTTCTTTGAAGAGAAAGAGGATTGGTCTGAATATGTAGAAGACTTGGGGCATAAGACCCTAAGAAAATATTTTTCTCAATACAAAGCACAACCTATATCTTTGAAGGAGAATCTATCTCTCCAACAATTTTTATAATTCAAAGACAAGAGGAGATCAAGAAGCAGAAATAGAAGAAAGAAGAATAGATTCTTCTTGCCTACATTTGATGGATATTCCACAAGCAGATTGAGGGCTTGGAGGGAAGAATTGGCTACCTTATTTCTGAAATATCCTATATAATAAAAGAGAGGTTGTGGAGTTTGCAGCACTGCACCTAGAAGGTGAAGCAAGAGATTGGTGGTTTAGTCACTTGTCACACATGAAAGTGTCTGCTTATGCAACTGTTATTCAAAGAATGAAGAAGAGATATGGCATAAAGAAACCAGAGACATATCACATAGTGAAATCTCCCATCATCGAGGAGATAGTTCATGAAGAGCCCAAGGAAGATGTCCTCATTATCACTCAGGAGGAGGAGCCTCTACCACCACCAGCTTCATATGTGCTTACATCAAGAGGAGGATCACTTGCATATTTGCAATATGGTCTTGAGTTCTTGAATTTTGGAGCCCCATGCATGATTTATGATATGCTTGACGACGAGGAGACAAATACCAACACTGGTACACTTGTAGGAGAGCAGCCATCACTCTTACCAGTAGTTGGAGGGACTATTGTTCTGGTTGGATGAACTCTTGTGGTTTTGCAAGAGGTTCCCACACATCAATTTATCCAAGGTATGCAGCCATTTTCATCTCATGGTGTTTCAGTACCTCATATTGAAACTTATGGGGACATGCCATCAGGGCTATTGCATGACCAAGGATTATAACAACATGCTCATTTTGAGCAGCAACATATCACTGCACAGAGGACCCTTTAGTTGATCAAGGAGGATATGAAGAGCTATCCCATTTCATCATTGTTCAGCTACATTCAACCCTTTGAGTTGAAGTGTAGAGTTTCAAGAGATGGGATGAGCATGATCCTATTCATTATAGTTCCAAACTATGAGTTTAGCATTGTATGTGGCCATGAGACAACACATATATCACCCTACAGATCTACAGTGCTGTCACTTAGTAGAAATGATGATAAGAGTGCCCCATTATTCTTGGAGCATTTGGAAGGGAAATTCACTCATGAAGTAATGGAAAAAAGGATGATAGATGGTAGACATCTTGAGATGGGCAATCTTTTCCCTTTTCAAGATGACTCTTTCTCAATGAGCATCTCACAACTCAAAGAGAAACTTCTACCTGCAGTAGATCTAGAACCTTATTGGTTTTGGAGGGCCATTGATGAGAAGAGAATATCATGGAGTGCAAATTTATCCAACATTTTGTGGAGGTTGGTGTCCTACAATGGGAGGATACCAAGTTTTTGCAAAATTAGATCCATCATCCACATTGGGATGAATGGTTGTTGATGTGGAGCAAGGGGTTGCAAAACCACTTGCATAACTATGAGACAAGCCAACAAGAAGCATGGCTGCATCGCCTACTCTTGGGTGAGTATAGTTACCACCCAATAGATCATATTTCTTTGACTCATGCCTTGTGTATCAATGACAAGATGCAACAAAAGAAGGCATGTTCACCTTGGTTGTCCTTAAGAGAGTTTGGCCATCACATAACATCTCCCATGTTTATGTGTTTTGTATTGTTTTTAATATGGAATCATACTATCATGTTGTGTAATGATAAATTTTGTTTGTATTGGGCTGATATGACATTCCATATGACATTCAATATGTTGTTGTTGCTCCATGATTCACATGATGATGTGAAGAGGTAACAAGAGATATTGTTGCTTTGGCTTCTATTGGGGGACTTTGGTCCTACATACTCCCCTAATTTGCATGATAATGATGGAGGATGGAAGCAAGAGGAATTCCTCTGATGGCTCTTACTTGGAGAGTATGGACACCATAATTGATTTGATGATGATGTGGTGGGGCAACAAGATACATTTTTTCTATGGCTTCTCTATAGAGAATATGGCCAACCCACTTGGTATTTTGATGGTGTGGTGTGGCAGCAGGGAGCATTACTGTGTTGGTTACTATTGGGAGAATATGGTTTGACATATTTATCTACCCATATGTCTCTATTTCTTATTTTGTACAATGTTGCAATGATGCTTAGATCTAACAAGGCCAACAAGGCTAAAGATGGAGGCATGAAGAGCCTCTTTTCACTTCACGTAGCATGGGATGAAGGTGTTCTTTGTGAGTTGGATATTTCCCTTGGTGGAAGGAACCATCTATATATGTATCTCTTGTATTATGGAGGATGTTGGAAAACTTATGGTCGTCACTTGGAGCTTCATGATTGATGAGGGACATCTAGATAAACAGTTAGAGGTCACTCTAGACATTCTAGAGAGGCAAATTTGGTGCTGGGCATACATAACTCATTGCAGAAAATGGGGATACCTTCCTTGTGTGGATGCCATTTGGAGGGGGAAAAATTTCTCTAGCATCTAATTTTGCTGTTTCTTGAGGACAAGCAAAATTTGGCCAGGGAGGACTGTAATATTCCAAAATTTTCACATGTTTATTTGGAATGTTAGAGTTCTTAATAAACTTAATAAATTAAGTAAATATAAAGGTGGAGGGACCCATAATACTCAAAGATGAATAAAATCCACTTTTTGTGTGTGTATGTGGATATTCTAGATCTAGACCTAAATCATGGAGTAGGGGAGCAACTCCATTAATGATAAAGGAGTGGAGATCATGTCTCATTTCTGAGATAGATCATGGAGGATGAAACAATCAAATAAGATCATGGATCTTAAATGTAAAATCATGAGGATATTTTAAGAGGTCAAATAATATCATAATGCATTCAAAGTAATATCATAAAGAAATTATGATAAGTCAGTGGAGAAATGGTGCATCTAATGAGCACACAATGAAGGAAGTAGTGCATTTAATGCACACATGATGGAGAGGTTGATCATCACATGTAGACATGATGGAGGACATGGAGAGACGACACAGTAAATCATGGATATGTCCACATGTACAATGCAGTTATGGAGTGGGCCCAGGCTATGGAAGGCTCACAATCTATATAATGAAGGTAAAGGCACAATAGAAGGATGACTTGGATTAATCATTTTCATTGATCTGTTTAGTTCTGGATTTGTCTTAGGACTTCTATGCACTCTTATGATGTTTAGCTAAGTTTGCAGTGCTATTTAGCACAGGGTGTTTCTGAGTGGAAATCTCACCCTTACCCACGGGGGAATTCGAGTGCCTATGCTAGGAACGTTTTCTATTGAGCTGTATTCCTCATGGGAATTGGTGCCATATTCAGGAGGTTGTTTCTAGCATTCAACTAGGAAACTGGTGGAGGATTCATCCTTCCACTTTTTTCTTCATATTCAGTCTTCCAAGGGCATCAGATCTATATCTGGCACTCAGGCCATTGTATTTTACCTCCTTGCAGCAGCAATCCCCTCAAGGATTGCGCAGTGCAGTCTTGTAGATCTATTGGAGGAAGGAAGTTTTCAACATTTCAACTGTAAATCCTATTAGGGATCATCTCCTCACTTTGGTTTCATTGTTCCCATCATTTTGGAGCTGATTTGACTTATCTAGCAGCAGGTTATTGAGTCTCCCTCTCTTACAACGCAGTTTTATGAAGTTATTGATTATTCAACATCTATTTTCAATGGAGAAGAATGGAGGAGCTAGTGAAGGGATCAACCCTTCTTGCATAAATCTGATTGTACATCATATTGCAGCCATCTTTGATCAGATTATGCAGCATATCTGCATAACCAACATTGTATAGGTGAAGCCCTAAGAGGGTGACTTTCGTAGATCCATAGATCTGGAAAATCCTTTCTGGGTTATCTTGGGTATCCATCATAGAACCAATATCTAAAGTTTTAGCATCATTGGAGCTCCTAAACTACCTAGATATAACTTTCTATATTTCCGGTAGTTGCAGTCCCAACAATTGCAGTAGGGACAATGCAGTTTACCTTCCAGCAGTTTAACAGTTACACAATCCCTCTCGTGGGATCATTTCAGGGTCATTCTATGCCATCCCTTTGGCTTGAGTGTCTCATATTTTGAGCACTTTTGTACTGATTTATCCACCTCCATATAATAAAATGGCTCAGCTATTTCTATGCATTTTGATGTGTATTTAGATTTATTGCTTACTTTGTTGCAGTTCTTATATTGTGTTTTAGTATCAATGCATTATTCCATTTTGGGATATTACAAATAAGAAAAAGACCGCTCCTTTTGAAGAGCATCCCAACACTCAGAATAATCCAAATCAGAGAAATGCTGCTAAAAATGACAAAGGGAAAGATAAAACTATCAGATTCCCTTGCAAAATTTGTGCGGAGGACCAATTGACATAAAAATTTCCTCAACTTCAGGAATGCATAGATTTTATCACGCAAAAGGATTCTGGAAGGAGAACTGTTGTCCTTTACAACCCTTTCCATAATCCACAACAATAGTAACATCTGATTGCAAACCCACCACAACCCCTGCAAGGGGGAAATGGTGGTGCTCATCCTTATAGTTGTTAGCATTCAGTAATTTTCTAGAGATTGTGAGAACTAGTCATATAGGCCAACATCAAACCAACTTAGCAAACTGGGATCTAGCCAGGCCAACTTCAGAGAGGGCTCTCTCTATAAGATTGATCTTTGTTTGGATAAGTTTTAGGCTAGTTATGATAGAACTTGGGGTTTTGAGTTTGTTTTGGATTTTGGAAGATTGATTGTATTCAATTTATTAATATTTATTGGGAAATGGAGTCAAAATATTATTAGATGGTTGCATAAAATTTTCATAGAGTAAACATAGGGCAAGCTAGGAATATTTACTGGATCTTTCAAATTATAAATGGATTATGACAGAAATATGAAGAAATTCAGTAGAACTAAAGAGAAATTAAGAATTATTTATTTTGGCCTTCATTGGAAAACATTATGATGCAAAGGAATCCAGAATAAGGTACTCAACAGTAAATCCTATTCATCACGCTTTCTGCTTTACAATTGGAATTTAGATGATTACAATGAAATATGACAATGAATAAAAATAATAGAAGAAACACATCACCAGTATTTAAGCCACAAGAATCCTGCAAATGGTCTGATTATTATTGATGCTCCAATGCTTTGGAAAAGCTTACAGTACCCCAAAATAAAGTAATAGTTATGATCTAAATCAATTGACCTTTGATACTTCCAAAACTGAAATTGATACTTCCAAAACTGAAGTATTTATACAAAAAATTACAATCATACTATCTCTAATAGACTTGGAATAAAAAAATATAACTATTACAAAATTATAGCTTTGGTGGAATGTGTTGTGTAAAGCAGGTGCTAATGTAGTGGGACAGTTAGGACGTGGACCACTATTTATTGATGTGCTGGAAGACTAAATGCTGTGCTGGCGAATGAATTGTTGTATGAACGGAGTGCTGAACCCCTTTTGCTGCCCGACTCGACCTTTCTGTCTTTTTGTCACCCGAAATCCTTTTGCCATGTTAAAACCTTTTTGTAAACAAAACAACTTGAAAAACCAATATACCGAACTTGAAATATTTTAAATTTCAATTTTGAAGCCGCACCGCATCCACACACTTCACAATATTTAGAGTTTAAGTTTATGAAGAATGTTATCAACGATGTGATGCGAAGTGGGAGTTGAGGTGGAGGGTAGGTGGGACTGGACCGCATTGAAAATCTCACATTTTAAAGTTTAGCTATAAGCGGGGAGGTAAAATCTAAATACTGTGAAGTGCGACATGTGGGGAGGGCGGAGTGCCATGGCAGGTAAGGTGGGACCAGACTGCATTGCAAATCACAAAATTTAAGTTTTATTTATAAGTGCGGGGGTTAAATCCTAAAACTTGAGAAGTTCGGGGAGAGGGACCCACCGTAATCGGCGGAGTTTATAAATCGGCAAATGTTTTATGCGGTTTCATATGATATGTGATATGATTGAAAGTGACTCTGAAGTGGGGGGCAAAGCTGCTATGGTGGGGCTAACCGTCACATCGCAAGTTAAAGAAAATAGATTGCAGGCACTTCAAAGGTAAGTTAAAACAAATGTGATGCGATAAATGGAAAATCAGAAATCGCAGGTTTTAAAGTTTAGTTGCGATGGGAAAAGGTTTATAATATGTAGTCTGTAATCGATGGTGGGGAAGAAAAGGTGACGTGGAGGGATGACCCACTTTAAGCACAATCAGGGAAAAGGAAGCGAGAGTAAACGATGATATAGCATTGAAAGGTAAAGTGGAATATAAAGTAGAAAAAGACGAAAAAGGTAAAGTTGAATGTTTTCAAAGGAAAATGAATTGGAAGGGAAGTATGGTGGGTAAAATGGGTCCCACTTCATCGTATATTGTCCTTTGAAAGGTTTGTAGGAGACGAAAATCAAAGGATTTTTGATATTTGGCCTATAGGAAAAGTGATTTCGAATGTGCGGGATTATAATGAAATGAATGGAAATATATGAACAGGGAGGGAAATGTAAATAAAGGGAAATGAATGAAATGAAAATATGGGGAAATATATGCTATGGTTTAAAACTTTAGGATATAAGTTAATAATCAAAATTTAAACCATACAAATAACTTTTCCATAGGTGCATTTAGACTAATAGCCAATCAAAACCTTTAAAACAGAATGAAGCTTTTCTTTTTCTTTCTTGCTTCCCTATCATTTTGTTTTTCCTCCTTTGTTTAGAGAATCTAACACCTAACATTTTATTTTTCCTTCATTATTTAGAGCATTTACCACCTAACATTTTATTGACGTGGATGGGTATAAAAATAATAATCTTCCTAACATTTTCAACTTTTTCATTCTTTTGCATCCATATCCAACCTTATCATTTTGAAAATTATTCAACTACTTATGCTAACTTATCAAAAACAAATGATGTTACAACATCTCCCTTGGTTCAGATTAAACTATTGAACCAGTTTTAAATTCTACCTAACTAATTAATCTGTCAAGATTAAATAGTTTGACAAATTATTTTTCACTATCTACTAAAAAATAATTTAAACCAAATTCAATCATGCTTAAACTATATGATTGAATTTTATTGAACTATTGTGCCATTTTAAACAAGCTGCACACAATTTATTTTCAAAAATAAGCTAAACTAGGAGTAGTGGCATTTGGATGTGCAACACTTTCAGAATTTATTGTTTTTCTTATTTTTTATGGGGTTCACATATTATATTATTTTTATTTATAACGTATACCGTTTTTTTAATTTTTTATGTTATTTCATTTTTTATTTTGAAAATTATCTGCAGATCAGAAATTATTTTACGAAATAAATTTTATAGATAGAATAAACTTAGTCACCTTGAGATATTATGAAATATAGGACCCTAACAGTAGCTCCAATTGGGGATGGCACTTCCATGCATTGAAGTGTCAAGAAATTGTGATCAGTAGCCTTATCCATCTGCACCTCTGAGCAATTTTGCAATCTGATTCCTTTCTATTTCAAATATATGATGATCTGTTGACCATCGCTTAGGGCCTTCTCTGCGAGATTCAACCTTAATAAAAAAAACATCCAATCCAATATTTTTTGACTATGATATTTACAATGATGTAAAATAATATTTAGACTAAGAGAAATAATTCTTCAACATCCTTCCATTTACAGGACCAACAGGTAACTCCATTCCATCTATATCTGTGAGAAAAATATGTATTGTCACCTCTAAAAGCATTTATAATATATGGTCCCATCCATAGATTATCAAACTTGTTATGCTTCCCTTTGTATTCTCTCCTTGCATCCAATTTTAAAACTTTTTCACCAATAGCAAAATCAGCTACCTTGGTCCTTTTGTCAAAGCTTTTCTTTATATTTTCCTGGATGAGATGTGTTCTGTTATAAACCTCTTCTCTTGTTTGCTGCAACTAAATGGTTTGATGGATCATTATGAGTGCATCATTTGGTTCCACTTGTAACTCTTGCAGTATCTTCATCACTGGCTATGCTAGAGATGATGGAAAAAAAACTTCCATGCCATAGACAAGTTGGTATGGTGATATACCAATGGACTTCTTTGTGATAAGCCTATCAGCCCAAAGTGCACTAACAAACTTATTATGCCAATTTTTTTTATTCTGTTCTAATAAATTCTTGATGATGTTTACCAGACTCTTATTGGATGATTTAGCTAGTCCATTACCTTGTGGGTAATAGACTATTGAATGTCCTAAAGAAATATGATATTTATTGCAGAACTCAATCATCTTTTTGGATTCAAAATCTACCGCATTGTCAGTGATGATTTTTCTTGGGCAGCCAAATATCAACAGGATATTAGTCTCAAGGAACTTGGTAATAACAACATCAGTGGAATTTGTATAAGGGATGGATTCTATCCATTTAGCGAAGTAATCTGTGGCTGTTAAAATCCACTTGTGTTGGGCAAAGGAAGGAGGATGGATTTAACCTATGAAATCCAAACCCCATTTTTGGAATGGGCTTTCAACAGAAATGGGTTTGAGAGGCAAGCGTAGGAGTTTATTTTTATCTTCAAAAATTTGACACTTATGGTAGGTTGTGATTTTCTTATGAACGTCAGAAAAATTGTAGGCTAGTAAAAACCAACCCTGAAAATTTTATTAGCAGTAGTCCTCCAATACAGGTGGCCACCACAGTCTCCTTCATGGAAATCATGAATAATCTCGTCTGCATCATTCTTCAAAAAACATTTGAGTAATAGGCCACTAGAATCTTTCCAATAAAGAACATTATCAATGATGCAAAATTTTACTGCCTTTAATTTCAGAAATCTAGCTTTAGTTTTTTTAAGACCAAGAGGAGCATTTAAATTAAACAATACATAAAGCAGGTCTGCATACCAGGGAGAATTAAAAAATTCTTCATTGATTTTTGGAGTCACTTGCGCCTCTTGATCATCCAAAGTTGCCAACAAATTTATTTCCAGAGCTTGAAAATTGGACTCAGCCATAAGCTGGGCAATTCCTTTCCCTTTAATTAGTTTGGTAGGTTTTATTTCTAGATCATACTCTAAAATTACAGCAATCCATTTACCTCTTTTTTCATCTAGTCCATTCTGCGTTAAAATATCCTTTACCACAACATTAGGTACATAAGTAATTATATGTGAATGCAGAATATAAACTCTAAAATATTTAATTACTTTGACTAGTGCAAAGGCCTGTTTTTCCATGATGTTGTACTTGAGAGAAGCATCTCTTAAAGCTTTGCTGAAGAAGGCTATTGGCTGCTCAAATCCTTCACTGTTTTTCTGCAGTAAATCAGCTGCAACAGTGTGCTCAGAAGAAAAAGAAAATATTATAAAATCTTTAGTAAAATCTAGACTGATTAATACTGGTGTTTACTTAATGCCTGTTTTACCATGTCAAAGATTTCCTAGCCTCTATGCTCCATTTGATCTCAGAATCTTTCTTGAGCATATTGGTTATGTTTCTAAGAAGTTCAACAAGATTAGGGATAAATATTCTTAGGAAATTTATTTTACATATGAAGGATTGAAGTTCCTTAATGTTCCTTGGGGGACTGATCTTTAGGATTGCTTCAATTCTCTTAGGTTCAATTCTAGCTTCATATTTTGATATGATATGTCCTAACAATTTTCCTTCTTCCAGGCCAAATAGTGTTTTCTTAGGATTTAATGATATGCCAAATTTTCTGCATTTCTCAAAGACTCGTCTCAAATGTCTCAAGTGTTCTTCGTCAGATTTTGAATACACGGTTATATAATCCAGATAGATTACAATAAAGAGGCCATTCTCTTCTGAAAAATAAACATCCATTGCTCTTTGGAATGCGGCCCTTGCATTCATCCGTCCAAAAGGAATTTTCACATACATGAAAGTTCCCCATGGAGTGGTAAAAGCTGTCTTATCCTGAACTTTTGTATCAACCAAGGCTTGGTTATAGCCAGAGAAACCATCTAGTAATGATATCCTAGTTGATCGTATCACCTTTTGTAAGATATGGTCCATTTTCGGTAAGGGATAGTTATCTTTCAGAGAAACCTTATTCAAATTTCTAAAATCAATGCACAACCTGATTTCTCCCATTTTCTTTCTGGTTGGTACTATGTTTGACACCCATTTGGAATATCTAAGGGGAACTATTATTTTAGCATCATACATTCATTTAACTTCTTTCTCAACTAAAGGTAACAAAGCTGGATTTATCCTCTGAAGTTTCTGTTTGTAAGGCTTTTATTCTTCTTTAATTGGAATTTTGTGCTGAATGATGCTGGAATCATAAACTTTCAGGTCCTCATAATTCCAAGTGAAAAATTTAATGTATTCTTTGAAAAGGGTTATATATCTCTGTTTGGTCATAAGAGGTAATTTTTTTGACAGTTTGATCATTTTCGGGTTTTGTTCAGTACTTATGTTACATTCCTCAACTTCTTCTCCTATGGGCTCAATTTTAGGCTTCTTTGCTACATCATTGAAGTAAAAAATTTCTTCTAACAGAGCTAATCCCTGGGGAAAAATATTAAATTTTAGTTGAAGCATTTCAAATCTTATATTTCAGAATCTATTTCATGGGTTTCTAATTTAGGCACACTTTCCTCTAAAGGATTATTTACATCTAATCTATCACACTAGTTTACAGAAGGATTATTTAAAACTATTTGATTTTCTACATGATCTTCTGGTTTCATTTGATTTTGTTCCTGATTATCCAAATCTAACTGTGTTTCCTCAAACTCATCTTTTGACAGTAAGAAATTTTGAATCAGTTTGTCATTTCCGAACACCTGCCAGTATCGCATGTTGTTTGGTACTGCAGGGCGATGTTTAATTTCAATTGTGTGTGGTTTGTTCGGGTGAGGGATTTTACAAGTGCTTGCATAGACAAAAAGACTATCAGCTATGACATTTTGAGTTCTTGGAATTACTGATAGATCATATTCCACAAAAGTATCTAAGAAATGGTGCACTGCATTTCTGTAGGCTCTTAATATAGGGTGTTTATAAACATATTCTCCTTTTACTTGTTTGATAATTAATTTTGAATCTCACTGCACTACAATCCTTTTAGCACCTAATTTCTTAAGTAATTGCAGACCTAACATCAAAACTTCATATTCAACAATCTTGTTGGTGCACTGAAAATCAAGTTTATAGGAATGCCCTTCACAATGAGTATTAGATGGATTAGATAACCAAATTCCTGCTCCAGAGCCTTCTTTACTACAGGATCCATCAAAGCTCATATTCCAGAATAGTTCCGGAGGAGGATCTAATTGGTCGAATTGAATTGGGTTTTCATCAATATTATTTCCAAATTGTGCTTCAATTTCAGTATCATTGAATAATATGAATGAATGAAAATCAGTGTGAACAACATATAAAGGGTAATTATGAGGTTTTTCTTGATTTCTTACCATATATTTCATGGGAGTTTCTCTGTAAAACCTTCTCTGCCAACCAAAAAATGGTATTGTAGCATAGGTCATATCTAGTTGAAGGGTTCCTTGTAACTTTTCTCCCCAAGAACGTGATAAAAGTGTAATATCCCAAAAGGGAGAATGTAGTAATACTTAAAAAAAATATAAGAAATGCAGCAAGATAAAAAATAAATCTTAAGACAACATCATAATTTACAGAGAAGCTAAACCGTTTTATTAGATTGGAGAAGAATTAGTTACACAATGTACAAAATATGAGTAGATCTAGCCAAAAAGTTGGTCTAGAATCACCCAAAAAACATGCTGCAATAGGTACAACGTAACTGGAGAGGCACTGAAGCAAATACTGTGCTGTCCCTTCAATAGAATATGAACATATAGTTGCAGGCTGAATAGGGAAATGCAAATATACTCAAAACTGAAGCTCAGATGATGCCAAGATTCAAGATTTGGCCAATGTGATGGATTCCCAAGATAACCCAGAAAGGATTTTCCAGATCTACAACTTTGGAAAATCACCTCCCTAGGATTTGATCCTTGATCTATTGGGAAATATAGATCTGAAGCTAGATCTATCAAATAGATGGCTGAACTATGATGCAAGATCAGTTCTAAGCTTGAAGTGCTGATCCCTTCTTCAGATCAACAAGCTAGAAGCTCTAGATCTAGCTTCTCAATCGTCCGATGATGATTACAACTGCTGCAACACAACTGCCAATAGAAACTGCACTGTTAGGGAAAGAGAGGCCTTCTTCCTGCTGAAAATTGCTGCAATAAACTCCAGGCTGATGGTAAGACCGATGACAATGTGAGGGGATGATCCATCACAGGATTACTAGCTGAAATGCTAATAACTTCCTTCCTCCTTTTGGATCTACAAGATGGACAACGTAATTCCTGAAGGGAATACTGTTGCTAGGAGGTAAATAACTTTTGGCCTAATGCTAGATCTGGAATGAAACTCTGTGAAGCTGATCTATAAGCCCAAGGTGATAGGAATAAACCCTCACCAGTTCTCTAGCTGAAGTACTGAAGACAACTTCCTCCTTCCAAATTGATTTTCAGAAATCTGCAATTTATGAATATGGATGTTCTGCAGAAAGTAGGAAAATAGATGTGGTACTTAAGTCCGATGTAGAATGAATTACAAGATTCTTTCTAGATCTTCTCTAAGAAAGAGATGGTATTCCCGACTAGGAACACCCTGTGCTAAACAACACTTGCAATCTTTGCTAAATAGCCCGAGAAAGCAATGGAATGTCACATGACAATTACAGATCTGAAAAGATATTTACATCAAGAATAATTAGCATGCCCTAATCCTTGCCTTCATCTTCTTTATATAATGTTTGAGCCTTCCCAAGCCTTAGCCCTCATCTAGACTGCACAGTGCATGTGGACAATATCCTCCAAGTTTGACTACGCTGTTTGACCAAATCAACCATCATGTCTAGTAGCAATGTACACCTTCTCCATCAAGTGTGTTTTGTTTGCACAAAATCCTTTATCACTTTATCATGAATGTCCCATGATATTTTTTTTGACATGTTCAAGATCTTAGTTGACTAAATCAACCTTCTGTTTGATCTCTTCAAGATCTTATTTGAATGTGTCAACCTCCATGATCTATCTCATTAATGAGATAGGTTCTCCAATTTCCTTCACATTCGTAGTTGTTCGACTACCTTATTATGCAAATCTAGGCTTAATTAATCCACATTCACACACACAAAAGTGGATATTTATTCATACTGAGGATTATGGGTCCCTCCACCCTTTTATTTACTTAATTTATTAAGAAAATCAAGGACTCTAATATTCCAAATATGATGTGAAAATTTGGGAATATTACAGTCCCCCCGACAAAATGTTGCTTGTCCTCAAGCAACTCCAAAAGTAGATGCAAAGCGATATATTCCCCTCCAAATGGCATCCACATAAGGAAGGCTTCCTCCATTTTCTTCAATGTGTTATGCATGTTTAGTTCCCAAGTTGTCTTTTAAAAACATAAAGAATGACCTCCAATTGTATGGTTAGATGTCCTCCTTCCATCATGAAGTACCAAGTGACAAACATATGATGTCCAACATCATCATCAATACATGAGGTGCATAAAATAAGGTAGCTCTCTTCACAAAGGAAAAGATCCATCACACAATACATCTCTCCATCCCATGTTTCATGAATTTGAATGAGCATTGATATGCTCTCATACTTAGCCCTGTTGGCCTTGTTGGATCAAAGCATCATTCCAATGTTATGCAAAAGAAGAAGGAAAGAAGCTATATGGGTAGAAAAGGATTTAAAACCATATTCTCCTAATAGTAACCACCAGAGTAAGGCCCTTTTCTTCCATCCTCCATCTCCTCCATGTAAGATGGACAAGCCAAACTCCCCCAAAAGTAGCCAAAGCAACAAGAGATCTTGCTGCTTTCTCTCCTCCTCATGTGCATCATGAAGAAAAAACATACTAATGGACATATGGAATGTCACATCAGCCTAATACAAAGAAACATCATCAATGCACATCATGAGAGCATCATGCCAAGCTTTACCCAATACAAAACACATAGACATAGGAGATGTCATGTGGTGGCCAATCTCTCTCAAGTGAAACAAAAATGAACATGCCTTATTTTGCTGCATTCTATAATTGATACACAAAGCATGAATCAGAAAAATATGAGCTATTGGGTGGTAACCATACTCACCCAAGAGCAACCAGCACAGCCATGCCTCCTTCTTCATCTCATAAGTGTTCCTCAAGGCATGGATCATGTTATCACCCTAATTTTTTATTATTTTAAACTCTGTAAGTTTACACTGTTTTGGTCATAGTTTTCAAATAGGTCTTGAGTCACTTAGTCTTGATAAAAGGGAGGTCTTAGATTTAGAAGTCTCAAAGGTCAGTTTTCATTTTCAAATAAAGTCTTTTAAGTCTCATTCCATGATTAAAAAGTCTTATCATTCATTTAGAAATCATGCCATTAATTTTCAGATGAAATTCCCGCAGTTAGCCACAAAATCGCAGTTTCGTAGCACGATTAGTTCAAAAATTAGGTTTTGCGCTACGAAAGCGCTACTAATTTCATAGCGCAAAGTGAGAAAAATACACTATGTGCGCTACGAAAGCACAGATTCTTAACAGGTCATGTCAAAACCCATAAATTGTCAGAAATCGGTTAAGTAATGATGGGGTAACATCATGGTGAGTCAGTTAGAGGTAATATTCGAGGTACTTAATCATTCATATCCGTTATTATCATAGCATGGGTTTCTTATTGGAAATTGGGATTTCAAATTTTGAAAACTGTTTTCTATTCTAGTCATTCCAGTCTACATTTTCTCATACTGAATTGTGAAACATCTCCGTTTCAAACTCCGAAGTATTAGAGTTAAGCCTCTGGTTGTTCTATACAAGGCTATTTTCATACACAATCAAGCAAGGCTGCCAATTCAAATCAAGCGAGGCTGTTCCTTTTTCTCAAGCGAGGCTGCCAAATTAAATCAAGAGAGGCTATTTTGTAAATTTCGAAGGAAGCCAATAGAGTTTTTTTGAAACAAATATGGTTGAGGAGAAAAAGAACCACAGAGGAGGACATTGTTTGAGATCTGAACCTGAAAGCACAAAAGTTTTAGCTGAAGATCAAATAGTCATGAATGCTTTTAGTAAAGCAGGTTGTTTAAAATTCTATGAAAAGTTGCAAGGTGGACATACTCAGGCATCCAAAGATTTTTCATTACATTTTAGTGGGACCATTACAAAGGTTGGAATGTTAAACATGTCAGTGACACCTGAAATCATAGCTCTAGTGATTGAAATACCTAGAGGACAGGAAACTTGGTTTAAGGGTTTTAGATTCGATATGGAGGCATGCAAGATGTTTATGAAGCTAAAATATGCAGAGATGGACCTGAACAATGCAGTTTCGAGAAACTGTATTAAGGATAGCTATGCCAAACTACTGTTCAACATCCAAATATATTTCACATGCAAAGGAAGGTACCATAAAGTCTACACCTATCATTTCAAACTCCTATTACATTTCATAGGTATGATATCACTGGATTTACCATTTTTCCTATATAGAAGTATTTCCAAAATGGCCGATAAAGTTCAAGACAAATCTGAGGGTTGTGAAACGTCTCTATTTCACCATGGTTTAATTAAATTGTTGTTTTGAATGAGCTCCAGAAGATTAATAGGGACTGGTCTTATTTTATTTTTATAAATGGATTTGAAATGGAAGCTCTAACCCCAGTTAAAAACCCTAAGGCAAAGGAAAATCCATCACCATCAGCAGAATTGAGTCAACCAGCAGATATAAGGACAAGAAGGTTTATGAAGTTGAAGCCAAGGAAACAAGTGAAAGATAAGGTAGAAAGAACACCAGTGATTGTTACAGAAACTCCTTCTCCTGCAAAACAAGGATTACAAAGTACTAAGGAAGCTAAACAAAAAAAACCAGCTACTAAGCAAGTAGTTCAGAGAATTACAAGGAGTCAAGCTGCAACATCAAAAGGAAAGACAGTAGCTTCAGGATCAAATGACAATCCAAGATTGAAAGGAAAATTGGATGACATATTGCATGCAATAGACATAGAAGAATCTTCTATAGTGGAAGCTGATTCCTAGGAATAAATGAAAGCAAACAGAAAAAGGTGAAATCAGCAAAGAAGCTGGAGTTTAAGGGTGAAGATGCAACATTTGTTTTCCAAGCTAGGAAGCTTGTAACTGGACATACCAAAAGGCTTAAGGAACTTAATGCTGAAGTTGAAGAAACCAATAAAGCAGCTACTGTTCTTGAAAACATAGTTGATCTTTCCTCACTTGTGGCAGAGCATGCAGAAAAAAGAGTAATTATAGCACAAGAAGAAATGACCAAATATAAAATCCTGGAGGAGAAGTTAAGATCAACAAACCATGAAATTGCTAAGTTGAAGAAAAGAGCCAGAAAACATGTCATTGAGAAAACAGAATTTAAGAGGATGAAAGCTGTTTGGGAAGGTAAAATAGTCTCCAAATCAGAAATACCAAGTAGTGAAGAATAATTCTTCACATGGAAAGTCCCAGCCATTAAGGAGGCAAAGTTTGTAAGAGTGATCAACACTCATTTGAGAGCTAGCAATAGAAGGTTAAGAAGACAAGTGGAAGATCTGGAGATAAAATTGGCAAGGTCTCTGTCTCAAGAAAGGTTAAAGGAGCAGTGAAACAGAATGATAAATCCACAAGACAATCTTTGATCAAAATGAAGGTAAATTTTGATGAAGGTTATGTTTTCAAGGTCATATTGATGTGTTTTTGAAATAAAACCAATACCCTTAAAGTTTAAGTATGTCCAAAGTATGAATTTTGAAGACAATTTTACAAAAATTCTTACACATCAGTTTCATAGCGCAGATAGTGAAAATCTGATGAAATGCGCTACGAAACTACTGAAGCAGTCTTTATCATATTTTCATATCAAATTTTGAGGGAATTTTGGTGAATTTTGTTTTGAAATTGCTGGTGGAAGCGTGTTAATGGAAAATGAAGGCTTCCCTGAAGAAAACAAATCAAAAGCAGTTTTGAAAAGGAGCTAAACACTGTGCTACGAAACTGTGCTACTTTCGTAGCGTAGGTTTATTCTTACCTTTTTGGCATTGTTAAAAGTTTAGATTCTGCACAGTGGGAGAATTGAAGACATATGGTGTAAATATTTGGAAACAAGAGACATGTAGACATGATTCATTAGTGGTCAAAGTGCTTAAAACAGATAAGGGAATCAAAGGGCCTAAAACATAGGAAGACATGTTTCCTAAATTTTAGGAGAACATTATCACCAACAGCATGGCTACATTAAGTTAAATATCATCATCCAAATTCGACTTCATGGGAGTGCAACTGGAAAAAGATGTAATAAAGAATAGATAAGGTTGTTAGGAGGGTATTAAAGAGTTCCAGTCCTATTAGAAATACAACTTTTCATTAGGATTATAGCTGCCAATTTGTAATAAATGACCTATTTATGATTAGAGAAAGTGGTGAAACTCTATGAGTTTGATGTATCTAGTGGAGAAGAAAGAATCCTATTTTTTAAATGTTCTATAAAGAGCAGAAGATTGAAATCCAAGAGGTTGGACATTTTTATTAGCAAAGACTAAGTTTTGTATGTAATGGTTTTTTCAGCTTAATACAAAGTTCTGTTTAGACAACTCAATATTCATGAGGAGTTCTTGTCTATTATTGTTCTAATGGCATTCTTCAATATTTCTATCTGCAGTGGTGTTTGTTTATGATACTTAGAATTCATTCATAATGCTCTAACTTCATTCATATAAAAACTAACTGTGTTTCACTGTTCTATATGTTTTACTCCCTGATTTGAACTCTAAATGGCTTGACTTCCATGCTAGATAGATTGTGATGTTTTTGTTGAAGTTACCTTGATTCCATAGCCCAATGAATGTTTTCTAATGTGATTTACAACCAGTTTTATCATCTATTTGATTTACCTTAGAGTTAGCCATCTACTTATTTATCAAAAATCATAAACTTTTGAGAGAGCCCTCTCAGGTTGAGGAGGCTAAGCCTCAACCAAAATATTGGTCTTGAACAGTTACACAATGTTTACTTGATGAGCAGCCCATCAGGCCTGTTTTTTTGATAACATTTTGGTGCGTCTGCCGGGAGCCTGATGATTATATACTTTCCCGAGATTTTGAAGCTGAACTTCTGAAGGTAGCAGGAGCTCAAAAAGTTTTTCAAGGCTGCATCTACCTTGGTGACTCCATTTAAAATTTATTTGTTTAAAGGTGGCTTTAAGAAGGAGATACACGAGGAGTAATCCTGATCCAGATCCACCTACCATTGTGGACAATCCAAACACTATTTCAAGAGGTAGTCAAGGCATTTATGAAATATTAGGTACTCCTTCTCATTCGAAATCCTTTTCCTTTGAAATATCAAGAAGTCCTGAAGACAAAAGAGTTGATGATAAGATTCATGAGGTTTTGTTTAGATCAGAAAATAAAAAGGAACTAATTGAAATTATCTTAGACTTACATAAGAGGGGAATTGACACTTTAGCTCTAGTAACCCAAGAAGACAAAGAAGAATTTTGGGAAGCTGTTGCTTCAGATTTGTTGTTGGAAAGGGAGTCTTTAGACAAATTGAAGGAGCTTGATCCTTTCGAAGTATTGTTGAAAAGTAAAGCTGGTTTACCTCTTCCTAACTAGAGTTCAATTGTTAGTGGCTTACAAATACCAAGTAGTCCTCTTTATAGTAGTCTGTCATCTACTATTTCTGCCTTTCCTAAAATTACCACAGTACCTCTGACCATGGCTGCAAATCCACCTGCTGCACCTACTAGATACGCCCCTCTTTTCCTTCCTGTTGTCTTACATGACCTCCCTAGTAAGTATGCTTCTAGAATTAAAACCTGGGGAAGTGATGAGGACATTATAACAGATTATCATGTTGATCAATTTAATGACTTTATAGACAAAGAGGAGGTTGATCATGACGATGTTAAATTAAGATTATTTTCTCAAAATTTTACTGGTGAGGTTAGGAAGTGGTATAAAGCTCTTACTCATGGGAGCATTTGTAATTGGAATGACTTTGAAGATTTTTTCTTAAGGAAATGGGGAAATAGAAATAATCCAGTACAAACCCTCAATGAGTATAATACCTTGAAGAGAGCTGATGATGAAACTGTCCAAAAATTTTCAAAAAGGTTTAATAAAGTGTTAGATTCTATTCCTGCTCGTTTAAAACCGCCAGAAGCCTTAGCTCAAATGAGGTATGAAAAATCTTTCGACTATGATTTTTCCATACTGCTGAGAGAAAGAGAATCCCCTACACTTGTTGAAATGCAAAATGATGCTATGAAGGTGGAGGTTAATTTGATAGCAGCCAAAAATTCAAAAATGGGTAAGGGTAAATTGAAATAAGAAGAGAAACCTTCATCTTCCTCTCAAGACAAACTGGATTCAATTATGAAAACAATGGAAAAATTGATGGATATATTAGCCCTTGGAAATACCTCTGCTCCCCCTGCACAACATGAACCTCAATTTAGAAACCCTCAGTTCAGGAGACCTCAGAATCAACAGAGACCAAGAGAGAATAGAAATCAATAGCTCGATCCTCCAGTGAGACCTCCTTTTCAGCAGAATTTGGTTGATGAAGAAGATGACCCTGAAGAACCTAAAGAGTCTATTAATTGTTTTGATGAAGAAATGTCAGGAGTTTTCTTGACCAAGGAAGAACATGATCAATCAGATCAAAACAATCATGAAGAAGAAACATCAGAATATCTAAAGGGAGATCAACATGACATTTTTGAGATGCAAAAACAATATAATCTCAGAAATAGGAATGTACCTATCATTGCAAACAAGACACAACCTAAGCCGATGGCAAGAAGGAAGCTCCTAAGGTTGTAGAAGGTAAGAAAGATATACCTACTGTCCTTCCTACTAAAGAAGCTGAAAAATCTGTTTTTGTTTTCAAACTTGAGAATGAAATTTCTAAAATAAAAATATCAGTCCCTTTTGGTGAAATTATCAAGGTAAATGAATATAGAAGCAAGATTGTTAAGATGCTAAACTCACAACCTGGAGCTGCTGATACCTTGAATATATTGGAAGATCATCCGACCATATATTTGGGTCCAAGACTAGAAGATGACCAAAATGAGGAAGTTCCTCCTTTTTATGTGAGTCTTAGCATTCACGACATGACATTGCACAATGCTATGTTAGATTCAGGGGCTTCTAACCATCTTATGCCTAAAATAATCATGGAAAGAATGGGGTTAGAAATAACTAGACCATACGAAGATTTGTTTTCTTTTGATTCAAAAAGAGTTCAATGCATTGGTCTAATCAAGGATGTTGTTTTTGGTTTGACTCAAGTCCCTGCTAAGACTATAGTCATGGATATTGTTGTAGTTGACATTCCACCGAAGTTTGGTATGTTGTTTTCAAGATCAAGGGTAGCAAAACTTAAGGGTACAATGCAGATGGATCTTACTTATGCTACCATTCCAGTATTTGGAGAGAAAAGAAGATTGTATCGAGAGACAATGATGGCTTACACGGTAAGTAGCAAAGATAAACCCAAAAATTTCCAATTTATGCCTTTGATACTGAAATTGGTTCTACTATTCTTTTCAATGAATTGACTAATGAAGTGGAAGAAGAAAAGAAAACAGAAAATCAGAGTTTTAAAATTCAACAGTCCAAAAAACAGCAAGCAGAAAATCAGCAGGTCAAAAATAAAAAGGAAGAAGGTTGGTGGTCATTACATTTTGATGGATCAACAGGCAAAGAAGGAGCAGGAGAAGGGATCTAGATTAGAAATCCAAGTGATGAAAGTAAGTTCTTTTCCATGGCTGAACTTTGATTGCACAAATAACATGGCTGAATATGAATCCTTGATTTTGGGTCTAGAAGTGTTGAAAAGAATGAATGCTCAAAACATTTCTGTTTTTGGAGATTCAGAATTAGTCATAAAATAGATTGAAGGTGTTTATCAACAAAGGACACAAGGATGAGAGCATATAGAAATCTGGTTTTGAACATGTTAGAAAACTTTCAAGCCTATTTATTCACAGTCAAAACTAGAGAACAAAACTCCATTGCTGATTCTCTTGCTGTCTCCGCAAGCCTTTTCATTATTCCTATACACTCCACTAAAAAGTATGAAGTTGAAGTTTTCCATAGACCATCCATTCCTGATAATATTATTCATTGAAAAGTTTTTGAGGATGATCAGCAAGTGAAAATTTTTATTGAGTTGAAAGAAGGAATTTGAAAATGTACAAGTAGATCAACAGAACATGTTAGCTGAATCTAAAGGGAATTATGAAGTTTTACAACTAAAGAATAATTCCATACCAAAGGGACTAATACCTCTAGAATTTTTTTTTGATCAGAATGATGTTTTTAAATCCCCCAAGGTGCAAGCTGATGATGAAGAAGTTGAGAGTTGTAATCTTGGTACTGTAGCCATGCCCAAAATGATCAAATTGTCAAAATTTCTTTCAGCTGATATGAAGTTTAAATATGTTGAAATGATGAAAAGATTCATATATGTTTTTGCTTAAAATTATGTTGATTTGAAAGAATATGATCCCTCCATTATTCAACATACTATTCCCATAAAGGAAAATGAAAGACATTTCAAGCAGAAGTTAAGGAGGATCAACCCACTTCTCATGCCTTTGATTGAGGAGGTTAAAAAACTCTTTGATGCGAAAATCATAGTCCCAATCAGATTTTCAAAATGGCTTGCAAATTTGGTTCCGGTTAGGAAGAAAAGTAGGGAAATCAGAATATGCATTGATTTCAGAAATTTGAATAAATCCTCCTTGAAGGATAATTATCCTCTCCCAAAGATGGATCAAATTTTGCAAACCATTGTTGGTTCTCAGAGAATGTCTATGCTTGATGGTTTTTCAGGTTATAATCAGATCCTTGTGCATTCTGGCGATCAGGAAAAAACAACCTTTACTACACCATGGGGTACTTTTATGTACGCCAAAATGCCATTTGGTCTCATGAATGCAGAAGCTAATTTTCAGAGGGCAATGGACATTGCATTTTCTAAAGAAAAGGATAAGATGGTGGTTGTGTATCTTGATGACATAACAGTCTTTTCAAGGAAGGAAGAAGATCATTTGAAATGCTTGGAAAAAATTCTGCTGAAATGTAAAAGGTTTGGCATCTCTCTAAATCCCACCAAAATTATTTTTTCTTTAACTTCAGGTAAATTACTTGGGCACATCATTTCTAAATATGGAATTAAGATTGATCCAAGCAGGGTCAATGCAATTTCGAAGGTGTATTTTCCAAGAAGTAGGAAGGAGATTCAATCTTTCCTTGGAAAAGTTAATTTTGTAAGGCGTTTTATTCCTAATTTTGCTGAGATTGTGAAGGACATAACAAGGATGTTGAAGAAGGGAGTTGATATTAAGTGGACAACAGAGGCAATAAATTCATTTGAAGAGATAAAAAGAGCACTCACACAGGCACGAGTATTGATCAGTCCTGATTTTTCCAAGGAAATTCTGCTTTTTACCTTTGCATCAGAGAATACTATCACTGGAGTTTTGCTACAAACGGGACGTCAAGGTATTGAACAGCTGATTTCTTTCTTTAGTAGGACACTAGCCAATGCTGAATTGAAGTATAATATTTTAGAAAAGCAAGCCTATGCTTTAGTGAAGGCTGTCAAATATTTTAGAATTTATATTCTGCATTCTCATATTGTGGCATTTGTTCATAACACTGTTGTGAAAGACATCCTCACTCAAGCCAACCCTGATGGTAAGAGGGGAAAATGGATTGCCAAGTTGCTAGAATACGATATTGAGATTAAACCGAAAAAATTGGTCAAAGGGCAAGGCTTGGCAAAGCTTGTTACACCATTTTTTGGTCATCTAACCTATTATCATTAGATGGACCCAAGTACATCATGTAAGACCAATTTTACTCCAAGTAAAATTGCTTTCACTATGAAAATAACTTAGTAAATCAGCTTTATTAAGTTGTTTATGGTCTAAACAGGAAACCCCATAAGGAAATATTAAATAAATATACATTTGTTTGATTTTCCTCAAAGAATAATTAGTTAAACAATAGTTTAATTAATATTTCTGGTTATATTTAACCCAAAACAAGGAAATTAATTAGATAAATCGTTATTTATCTTATTATTTTCTAAGAATAATTGTTTAAATCTTATTTAAATAATATTCTTTGTTAAATATGACTAATTCACCCTTAAATAATTAAATAAATCATTATTTATTTGATTATTACTCAACCATATCCTTAAAATGATAAATAAATCATTTATTTATTCATTATTACTTAATCACATCCTTAAAATGACAAATAAATCATTTATTTATTTATTATTTACAAATAAGGGGATTTGACTCAAGTCAAATTCCTTTTCCCTCCAACAAATATAATAAAATATTCCATAAAAGTTGGATCTAGATTTGGTTAATAATATTTTAACTATGCACCAATCTCTAGACTAACTCAATATTTTGTTATAAATAGAAGGTTTTTCCCATTCATTTGTCACCTGTTGTTTCCTAAATATCACTCTGGATCTCAACTCTTGGTCTGGCTATTGATCCATTATCATAGCCATATTTTCCATTTTTGTCTGGGTTTTCTACACCATCAAGAGAGAGGAATTCTAAATCTGAAGTGTTGAGGACTTACAAGAACCCATCCCATTGAGGAGAACATGGAACACCCTCTTGTGTTTTCCTCTCAGGTGCCATTAATAAAAAATTCCATTGGATATATTCTTGTCTTATCTATTGGATCTATGGAGTAAATCTTATTTTTCTATTGTTTAATGTCTTATAATGCATAGATCTAGATTTTTGCAACATTTTTCTTGATCATCTAATTGCAGATCTGAAGATATTAGCAGTCATTTCTGCTGTTAGGGCTGTTTGTTATGCGCAGCTAAAGTGGTATTTTTTCGTACACTTCGAATCAAGATTCATACTAAAAAAGCTGATGACACAATCAAAATTTGACTGTCTTGATATAAATTGGATTGCAAAAATATAAAAAATTTCAGATGAAGATGAGGAACTAGTTCCTATTGAAGAAAAATATATCACCTCAGATTGGTACAAGGAAGTTGTTTTTGTCCTACAACACCATAAAGCACTTGCTGATTTAACAAAGTCCAAAGCAAGGTTTGTTAACTTGAAATCTTTGAGATATTTTATATTTGACAGAAATCTGTTTTGGAAGGATACTAGTGGAATTTAGCTAAATTTCTTGCTGGAGGAAGAGGCTGATAAATTCATTGAAGATTTTCACAAAGGGGATTGCAGAGGTCATCATTATTGGAAGGCGACAATGAACAGAATTCTGAGAGTAGGATTTTATTGGCCAACAATGTTTAAGGATGTATACAAGAAGGTTGCTGCCTGCCATGAATGCCAAATTTTTGAGGGTAAGAAGAAACTTATACTCTTACCTCTGATGCCTATTTATGTAGAAGCGCCTTTCCAGTAGTGGGGATTGGATTTTATTGTGGAGATTCATCCATCATCTTCAGAACAACATCGTTAGATTCTTACAACGACTGATTACTTCACCAAATGGATTGAAGCAATCCCAACTAGGCAAGCAAAAGATTCTGTGATTATCTCTTTATTAGAAAATAATATCTTGTCTATATTTGGTTGCCCCATGAATATTATAATTGATAATGCACAAGCAATCAAGTCCACGAAATTGATCAATTTCTGTCATCAATATCATATTACTCTTGGGAATTCTACTGCATACTATCTGCAAGGAAATGGCCTTGCTGAATCTTCTAACAAGAGAATTGTGAGGATTATTAAAAAGGTATTGCAGGAGAATAAGAAATCTTGGCATTTGAAGCTGAAGTATGCCTTATGAGCTGATAGGATATGCACAAAGAGGTCAATTTGAACTTCACCATATGAGTTAGTATATGGCGCTGAGGATATTTTTCCTACATCTCTAGGAGTACTTGTTATGAAGCTGATTCAAGAACTAGAAGAAGAACCAAATGTAATCCAGAGAAGAATTAATCAGCTGATAGCCCTGCAAGAGAAAAGGAATGAGGTTTAAGACAAAAATCAACAATCTCAAAACATAATCAATAGGACATTTGATAAGAAGATCAAGGAAGAAAGTTTTCAAATTCAAGATGAAGTGCTGAAATGGGAGGCCAGAATTGAAGAGAAAGGAAAACATGGTAAGTTTGAAAACTTATGGAAAGGTCCTTTCAAGGTAGCTGCTTTCCATGGAAATAATACTTATATACTGCAGGAGATAGATGGAAAACCATATGCTGGAGGACCTGCCAATGGCATGTTTTTGAAGCATTATTCTTCCTAAAATATGATGGATGATTCATGTCATTGTATATATTTCATTTTACAAGTTTTTCTGCTAATAATGACAAGAAAAATCAACAAGCTTCAGCCCGAGGTGAAGGCCATTAGAGCTTGAGGAGAAAGCTTGGAAATTCAAAGGTTTTTCTATTTTTGTCAAAAAATGGATAGCAGCACTGGAGCTACTGGTTCTTAGTGTACCATAGGGGCACACTATCCCAAGTGGAGCCACTGTTATCACCCTTTTTTTTTTTTTTTTTTAAACTCTGTAAGTTTACACTGTTTTGGTCATAGTTTTCAAATAGGTCTTGAGTCACTTAATCTTGATAAAGGGTAGGTCTTAGATTTAGAAGTCTCAAAGGCCAGTTTTCATTTTCAAATAAAGTATTTTACGTCTCATTCCATGATTCAAAAGTATTATCATTCATTTAGAAATCATGTCATTAAGTTTTAGATGAAATTCTTGCAATTAGCCACAAAACCGTAGTTTCGTAGTGCATTCAGTTCAAAAATTGGGTTTTGCTGTAATGTTCCAAATGGGGAAAAATAGGCTCAGTAGGGAATATCTTAAGATATCCCACTATGGAATCACAGAAATATGGAATCAAACCAATAGATCTAAAACAAAGATAGACTGGTAGGGAATTTACTGGTTATATCACCTCTAAAGCGAGGGTGAAAACCAGAGGCTTCCTGGCCTGTTCCAGACTCTGTCTATAGAAGATTGGTGAAACACAGCAAGTGTGGGAATAACACACTCCTCTAAGATTTTTATGCCCTTAGGTGCCTTAGATCTACATATCTAAATAATGGATCCAAAATATAAGCAAAAACCACACAAGGAAGAAGCGGGAAATTCCACTCTCAGGAAAATCTGCAATAGGCTCAAGGAGGATGCAAAAAAAGCAAGCCAGTGTAAAAATAACGTAGACCAGGGCTAGGTTCCCTTATTTTAGGCTGTGTGGGAAATACATGCAGAGTTTCAGCAAAAACAAATGGGTTTAGAGGGCTTAAACAGATCTCCCACAATCAACACTAGCTGAAAATTAGCTAAAGGAGAGGGTTGAATTAATAGAGAAACCCTCCTTCAGGAATGGAACAGTTTCTACTGAAAGTCACTAGAAATCAGCCATGAAACTCATATTATAGTATGGCAGCAAGAAATAAGATCTATAATGAAGTTCCCTTGTAGAAGCATTAGAATTACATGAAGCAAGAGCAAGAATTCTTCAGAAATTATAGCAGTAACACATGGAAAAGCTGCAGAAAGACTTGGCAGCGTCCTATATGAGGATCTTCAGCTGTTGTAGTTTAAAATTAAGATATAAAACTAATAAATGGCTAAAACATCATATCCATACCAGATATGGAAACTACTCAGCCTTCTTAACAAGATCCCCTTGGGGTTTTATCAAAATAATGCATAATAAAGTGTAGATCTAGCTTTTAATACACTGAACTGCAGAAAACTTCAGAGATTTCTGAAGATGGATTTCATTACGTTATATATCAGATCTAAATAATATTAGATCAGTAAGCTACTTTACAAATCCTCAAGATGAGAGGCAAGCCTCAATCACCTGAGATCCAGTACAAGGAGAAATCTAAACAACAGTGAAACATGTACATGAAAATAATGCAGTTCATGGAAGGAACTGCACAGTAGCTTGAATGAAATAATACAACAGATAAAAATTATAGATCTGAAAGTAAAATGAGAGTGAGATCCTCTTCTGAGTGGTCACAAGACACCCTCCCTGAGAGAAATCTCCTCTAAAAATTTAGATCTTGCAGATCTAGTTCACCCACTTGCTACAACTCACAAGCAGCTGCAAAACCCTCAACAGGACCAGTGTTGCTATAGAGATGAAGCTTGCCATAATTCTGGATAGTGGAGAGATGCATCACAATCTCCTCCAAAGAGCTACTTCATGGAAGGAGAGAGGATTCCTATACAGGAAATCCTCTTCCCTTAGGCTAAACAACCAAGAGAATAGAGTCGCTACAACAACTTCTAAAATTCTTCAACAACCTTTGCTTGCTGCCTCTCCTTCTTTTTATAACATAAGGGCTTGCCAAAAACCTAAACCACCTACTTCAAATTATCCTCTTTCACACAAGAGATCCTCTTCTAGAAGTATGTTGTGCTTTATGGATAAGCTTCCCTCCAATCTGCGCTGTAGGTGGCGTCAAAATTGACCCATTCAAATGAAGTTCCCCTTTTCACACTTAGGGGTGTTTAATATAATAGCCCAGATTTATCCCCTCTCACATTGGGCATGTATTTATTCCCAAATTAGGATTTTAATAAACCTCCTTCACATACTTTTATTCATGAATAAAGAAAACTGAAAATAAAATGCAATATTCCCATTAGCTGCAAAAATTGGGAATATTACAGTCTCCTCCGGCAAAATGTTGCTTGCCCTCAAGAAACTCTTATTGTAGATGCAAACCATCTATTCCCTCCAAATGGAATCCACATAAGGAAGGCTTCCTCCATTTTCAGCAATAGGTTATGTATGTTTGGTTCCAAATTTGTCTTCTACCAATGGATGAGATGACTTCCAACTGTGAGGTTAGATGTCCTCTTCTTACCATGAAGTACAAGATGACAAATACATGATGTCCAACACCATCACAAACAAGTGAGAGACATAAAGTAAGGTATCTCCTCCATAAAGGAAAAGCTTCATCATGTAGAACATTCCTCCATCCCATGTTTGTGAACTTGAATAAGAATTTCTATGCCTCCATTCTTAGCCCTGTTGGCCTTGTTGGATCCAAACTCCATCATTCAGCGTTATGAAAAAGAAGAAGTGAAGGAGAAACATGGGTGAAAAAATATGTCAAACCATATTACCCTAATAATAACCACCAGAGCAAGGCTCTTTACTACCATCCTCCATCTCCTCCATGCAAGATGGAAAAGCCATGCTTCTCAAAAGATGATGTGCATGCCTTTCTTTGCTGCAATTTATCTTTGATACATAAGGCATGAACCAGAAATTTATGAGCCATGGGGTGGTCACCATACTCTTTCAAATGCACCAAAGCAACAAGGGATATTTTTGCCCTCTTTCCTCCTCATGTGCATCATGAAACCAACCCATGCTAATGGACATATGATATGTTACATCAGCCCAATACAAAGTACCATCATCAATGCACATCTTGAGAAAATCATGCCAAAATTTCCACCATGAAAAACACATAGACATAGGAGATGTCATGTGGTGGCCATATCATCTCAAGTGAAACAAAATTATACATGCCTTCTCTTGCTACAACATAACATTGAAATACAAGGCATGATTCAGAAAATAATGAGATATTGGGTAGTAACCATACTCACCCAAAAGCATCCATAGCAACAAGGACTTTGCAGCCTCCTTGCCTCATCAACATGTGGATATTGGAGCAGCAACACAATGATGAACATGTAGAATGCCTAATCAACATAGTACAAGCAAGCTCCTCCTACCACATCATGTGGGAGTCATTCCTCCTCCCAAGCCAAAGTTCATGCATGAAATATACCTCCAACAGAAATGCATGTGGACATGTGAGACATACTTCAAGCATAGGTGAATACATGGACATAAGATTTAGCATGTGATGTCCAACTCTCCTTCTAACAACCACATCATCCATGCTTCCTCTTCATATATTCTACTAATGATGTACCAAGCATGAGATAAGAGAATGAGAATCCTTGGGTAGAGATCATGCTTACCCCAAGACAACCAGCACTGCCATGCCTCCTTGTGCATGTCATAACTGCTCTTCAAGGCATAGATCTGAAAAATAGGTGCCTTTGGAGAGTGATAGGAATCTCCCAAGGGAAACCAACGTAACCAAGATTGCTGGTCCATATATATCTGCAAGTGATCATGTGACCCCTTGCTTACCATCCTCATCCACTCACTCAAATATGGTAGTTGAGTGATGTGCTGCATAATCATGGCATTCTCCAATTGTAGAATACCATCTCCTTTAACCCACTGAAGAACTTTGCATCTCATGGAATACTGAAATGCATCTCTGTTGTGATATCTTAGTGAGACCTTCTTCTCATGTATGGTCTTTCAAAACCAGTGAAGCGCGAATCTGCAAAACCTCCAATATGCTCCAAGAATGATGAAGCCTCTTTGTCACAACCACTATGTGACAACGTTGTGATATACCTTTGATTCAAATCAGCACTTTTATCTAGCCCTTGGCTATGCATGGATCTTGAAATAATATGTGCTGAAATCTTATGCATACCTTGGATCAACTGATATGTAGGAACCTCTTGACAGAATACAAGAGTTCCTCCATCCGGATCAATGATGCCTCCAACTGTTGGCAAGGATGATGGACTCCTTCCTTCAAGTATACCAGTGCTGGAATCTTTCTTCTCCTCCTCATGCATCTCCTGATTCATGCATGGGGCCACATATGATAAGAACTCAAGACTACCTTGCAAAGATGCAAGTGCCTCTTCTCTAGATGCAAGCTCCTTAGCAGCAGGTAGTGAAAATGGAGATCTCTTGCCCAAAGTGACAATATTGAAATTCTCCTTTGTTTCCTTGGGAGATGTATCTTTGTAGCTCTTCTTTTTCCTCTTCTTCTCAAACTCCTTGAGATTTTCTTCAATACTCTTCAATGCTTGAAAAAGAAGCAATGAGATCTCTTCTTCAGTCATTCTCTCTGCCTTGTGATAACAGGAAGTGTATAGTTCTTCCTCTTCATCTTGAAACCCTTTAGGAGTTTCTTTGCATATATTTTCTTCATTTCTATACCTCTCACTTTTTTCAAAGAAAGTGGACATAGTGGATCTATGAGGAGATCTAGTATTCTCCGGTCTTCTACTTTGCTGATAGGAAGTGCTAAGGCTTCTTTCTTCTTCTTGAAATCTTATGCAGCTCTTACTGCAAATTGCTTCTTTCTCTCTTCCGATTTACCTATTGGGAGAGGCCCTTCTTAGATATGAAAAATGATGAGAATAATCTCATCTGTTCCATCCAACTATTCTCTGCTTTTGCTCTTTAATTCACTGGTAGCTTGATCTCACAGGCTGTGCCAGAGATCATGCTTTGATACCACTGTAATGTTCCAAATGGGGAAAAATAGGCTCAGTAGGGAATATCTTAAGATATCCCACTATGGAATCACAAAAATATGGAATAACACCAATAGATCTAAACCAGAGATAGACTGGTAGGGCATTTACTGGTTATATCACCTCTAAAGAGAGGGTGAAAACTAGAGGCTTCCTGGCCCGTTCCAGACTCTATCTATAGAAGATTGGTGAAACAAAACAAGTGTGGGAATAACACACTACTCTGAGATTTTATTGCCCTTATGAGCCTTATATCTATAGATCTAAATAATGGATCCAAAAGAGAAGCAAAAACCACACAAGGAAGAAGCGGGAAATTCCACTCTCAGAAAAATCTGCAATAGGCTCAAGGAGGACACTGTATAAGAAATCCAGTGTATAAATAACATAGAACAGGGCTGGTTTCCCTTATTTCAGGCTGTGTGGGACCTCCATGTAGAGTTTCAGCAAAAAAAAAAGGGTTTAGAGGGCTTAAATAGATCTCCCACAATCAACACTAGCTGAAAATCAACTAAATGAGAGGGCTGAATTAATAGAGAAACCCTCCTTCAGGAATTGTGTAGTTTCTACTGGAAGTCACTGGAAATCAGCCATGAAACTTGTATTATAGTATGGCAGCAAGAAATCAGATCCATAATGAAGTTCCCTTGTAGAAGAATTAGAATTACATGAAGCAAGAGTAAGAATTATTCAGAAATTATAGTAGTAACACATGGAAAAGCTGCAGAAAGACTTGACATCGTCCTATATGAGGAGCTTCAGCTACTGTAGGTTAAAAATCAGATCTACAACTGATAAATGGCTGAAACATCAGATCCATACCAGATATAGAAACTACTCAGCCTTATTAACAAGTTCCCCTTGGGTTTTTATCAAAATAATGCATAATAAAGTGTAGATCTAGATTTTAATACACTGAACTGCAGAAAAATTCAGAGGTTTCTGAAGATGGATTTCATTACATTATATATCAGATCTGAATAATATTAGATCAGTAAGCTACTTTACAAATCCTCAATATGAGAGGCAAGCCTCAATCACCTGAGATCTAGTACAAGGAGAAATCTAGACAGCAGTGAAACATGTACATGAAAATAACGCAGTTCATGGAAGGGACTGCGCAGTAGCTTGAATGAACTGATGCAAAAGATAAAAATTACAGATCTAAAAGTAAAATGAGAGTGAGATCCTCTTCCGGGTGGTCACAAGACACCCTCCCTGAGATAAATCTCCTCTAAACATCTAGATCTTGCAGATCTAGTTCACCCACTTGCTGCAACTCACAAGCAGCTGCAAAACCCTCAACAGAACTAGCACTGCTATAGAGATGAAGCTTGGCCATAATTCCAGATAGTGGAGAGGTGCATCACAATCTCCTCCAAAGAGCTACTCCATGGAAGGAGATAGGATTCCTAAATAGGAAATCCTCTTCCCTTAGGCTAAACATCCAAGAGAATAGAGTTGCTGCAACAACTTCTAAAATTATTCAACAACATTTGCTTGATGCCTCTCCTTCTTTTTATAACATGAGGGCTTGCCAAAACCCTAAACCACCTACTTCAAATTATCCTCTTTCACACAAGATATCCTCTTCTAGAAGTATGTTGTGCTTGATGGATAAGCTTCCCTCCAATCTGCGCTGTAGGTGGGGTCAATATTGACCCATTCAAATGAATTTCCCCTTTTCACACTTAGGGGTGTTTAATATAATAGCCCAGATTTATCCCCTTTCACATTGGGCATGTATTTATTCCCAACTTAGGAGTTTAATAAACCTCCTTCACATACTTTTATTCATGAATAAAGAAAACTGAAAATAAAATTCAATATTCCCATTAGTTGCAAAAATTGGGAATATTACATTTGCACTACGAAAGCGCTACTACTTTCGTAGCACAAAGTGCAAAAAAATACACTATGTGCGCTATGAAAGCACGAATTCTTAATAGGTCATGTCAAAACCCAGAAATTTTAAAAATCCATTAAGTAATGATGGGGTAACATCATGGTGAGTCAGTTAGAGGTCATATTTTAGGTACTTAACCATTCATATCCATTATTATCATAGCATGGGTTTCTTATTGAAAATCAGGATTTAAAATTTCAAAAACTGTTTTCTGTTCTAGTCATTCCAGTATACATTTGCTCATAATGAATTGTGAAACATCTCCGTTTCAAACTCTAAATTATTAGAGTTAAGCCTGTGGTTGTTCAATACAAAGGCTATTTTCATATACAATCAAGCGAGGCTGCCAAATTAAATCAAGAGAGGCTGTTTTATAAATTCCGAAGGAAGCCAACAGAATTTTTCTGAAAAAAATATGGCTAAGGAGAAAAAGAACCATAGAGGAGGACATTGTTTGAAATCTGAACCTGAAGCACAAAAGTTTTAGCTGAAGATCAAACAGTCGTGAATGCTTTCAGTAAAGCAGGTTGTTTAAAATTCTGTGAAAATTTGCAAGGTGGACATACTTAGGTATCCAAAGAGTTTGCATTACATTTCAGTGGGACCAATACAAAGGTTGGAATGTTAAACATGTTAGTGACACCTGAAATCATAACTCTAGTGACTGAAATACCTAGAGGACAGGAATCTTGGTTTAAGGGTTTTAGATTCGATATGGAGGCATGCAAGATGTTTATGAAGCCAAAATATGTAGAGATGGACCTGAACAATGCAGTTCCCAGAAACTCTATTAAGGATAGCTATGCCAAACTACTGTTCAACATCCAAATATATTTCACATGCAAAGGCAGGTACCATAAAGTCTACACCTATCATTTCAAACTCCTATTACATTTTGTTAGCCACCTATAAAATTTATCATATCAAATGGTGGCTAAATCATTTTTGGAGTCTTCAAGAAACAAGTTTTATTGCAAAAAAAAATGTTATCTCTTGAAGACTCATAAAGAAATCATGCCCTTTGTTTAATATTCACTGTTGTTTCCCTCTTAATTATGAAAATCTGCTGTTTTCATGATGAAAAGACTGCTGCAAAAATCCCCATTTTCCCCTCATTTTAACCCTCTTCTCACTTCAATTAACCTCCATTTTTCCCCCTTGTTTCCTCACAAAATTCATTTTTTTTTCCTTTATGCCCTTTTCCCCTTCATAAAAATCCCTTTGGAAGGTTTGAAAATCTTTTTTAAACCTTACCGAAACCCCCAAATCCATCAAAACCTTGAAAATTTCATAAAAAATAATCTTTTTTGACTATAGGCTTAAGCCCCTTTGGGCTAAGTCCTAAACCACTTCCCCACATGTGCCCTAGCACTAGAACCAAGCACTAATAGTCCCAATCCCTTATCGCATCGGAACAAATTAGAGAGCGCAAGTCTTTTGTTACATAAAAGTCCCGATGCCGATTGGCCCTTTCTGTATATAAGCCCCGGGCCTTTGCTTTCCATATGAACCAGTGGCCCCGCAATCGAGTGCTAGACACATAAAAGAACCCATCCCCAATGCTATTTTCCTTTGTAAAAATCATAAAACCCATTTTTCTATGTTATAAAGGAAATCTGCTGTTTCATTGTTTTGAAAGGAGAAGAACCGTTGATCTTAGAAACCGATCAACGGTAAATAAGATCTCGCATCGGAGATTTACAAATGGGTAGATTGAAAAGGCCCGCACCATTTTTCTGATGCGATTGGCCCTTTATATGTTTGAACCCCAGTTCCTTTATCTTGTCCATATATCCACAGGCTCTGCAGTCGGGCACCAAACCTCATTATAAAACCCTCCCCGAAGCCGAAAAACCTTTGTTTTTTATTAAAATTTGGTTTTCATATGTTATAAAGGGTTTCTGCCGATTCATGTTTTAAATGAATCCCGACCGTTGATCTTGAACCAATCAACGATCGGGGGAATCTCGCATCGGAAGTTTTTATTGGGCACACTTAATATTTTATTCACCACCTCCGATTGGCTACCTCCTGATTCATTTCCCACCGTCGATCTGATCTGCAAATCGACAGTCCATGTCTAATCACATCGACGCTCCCCTATCCATTGCCCCCACCGATCACAAGGCTCCGATTACATCTGAGCCATCCACGTGTTAAGATCGGATGGTCCAGATCGGTCCTCCAACTTTTGGTTAAATTCATACACCCTGCTGTATAATGTTCTTTTAGCCAATTTCAACCGTTGATCCCTGCGGATCAATGGCCCATATTAACCCATTCTCCGCCTTATATATTATTTTATTAACCTCCCAAACTTGATCTTCATCGTCGATTCCCTGATTGAACGGTCCATAATAAAACCACCCTACCTCTTTCTGACCATGCATCTTACCCTCCGACGCGTGCAATCCGCACTGTCGGATCTGCGCCCCTCTATCCAACGGCTCGCATTAAGTTTCACATTTTTTCTTTGAAAGAGGTTTAACGCAAAAAAATTATGCGAAAAAAGTGGTTTTCCCTTGGACACATGGCGGGTGGCGTACTGTATCACGTTTTTTTGGGAAATTTGGAAACCACTCAAAAATAACGCGAAAACAGTGGTTTCTCCAGCCGAAACCACCCTTCCCATTTTCACTGTGTTTCATCGCGTTCGTTCTCTACCGTTGATCTCTGCAGATCAACGGATTAGATTCAATCTGGCCATTACACTATCGCCCTCTGCCATTTACCAAGGGCTTTCAACGAGTGATCTCCACCGTTGATCTCCTGGGCCGATCTCATCCGACGGCCCAGGTTATTTTCGAAACCCCAATTTCAATTCTTAACCTATTTCCTCCGCCCAAAGGATTTTTCATCTATTTCCTTTGTTTTTCTCCCATTGTGCGATATTATGACCCTTCTACATAATATTTTCCCAGATTGATCTCGACCTTTGATCACTATGCATCAACGGCCTGGACTTAATATTTTTCCACTGTTTGCTCCAACCGCCTCCTTTGAACCTCAACATGCAATCTCCGTTGTTGGATGCTGCCATCCAACAACCATGCTCCTAACCCCAACCTCTGAAGCATTTTTACCCAAATATGCAAGATTTTCTCAATGTTTTATTGTTTGTGCAGGTTATAATAGTTTTTCAAATGATTTTAAAAGAAAATAAAAGCCGAGGATGACGATCCTCCAGGCTTTCATTTATCAAAGAGTATCCACCTATGGGGTTCAACGCCACATTTCATCAGTGCATCATGGGCACTGATGCCATAAAGAACCCTTTGTGGACCTGCACATCAACAAGACACAGAAATATTAAAAGAAACAAAGAGTATCAGTGTTGAAGACCAAATCAAACCAGAGATGAAGAATTGAAGATCTTTTACCCAGTTTTGAGGGATTATGGCTAAGATCGATAATAAAAAGCCCAATCCACTAAATTAAACATAGTTAAAGAACAAAAGACAGAGAATTAGGCCTAATTAAGCCTAACACACAGAATTAAAACAAATTATCAGTGTTTAAATAAAACATCAGATCTTTCAGACCAAGAAAACCTGCACTGCCACATCAGAGGCTAATTGCTTCCTCTCAGCTACCAAAGCCACTTGTAGCCTCAGAGAATTCAATAGGGGCCGAGTTATTATCAGAACATAAGATATTTTCCTCAATACAGTCCAACAGTTAATTCAGCCAAAGGATTTATTGCAAAAAATATCAGCAGAGTTATTACAAGATGACACAGAGCCTTAAAGTCAACAAAATCATCCCACTGAGCTTAATTCTTAATGTAAAACAATTAATACAGAGAAAATATATTTAATCTTCTCCATCGAGCCCCTCAAAGGCCAAGAATCATTTATCTATATTAATTGAACCTTGAAGATCTTTTATCCCATCCCACCTCGTCATTTCTTCTATAAATACTTTTGTAGAAGATGAGAAAATGTTGGTTGCAGAACTTTGAAATATACTTGTGCTCGAAAATTCTACATGTAAATAGTGTTCAAAGGCTCTTGAAGCTCTATTTGTGATTAAATAAGTTAGTATGAGAAGAGAAGATGATTGTTGAACTGAAGTATTGGACTTGAAGAATGTAACTGGTTTGACTTCAATATACAAGCTGATTCTTGGGATCCTAGTCTATATCACTGGTGAAGTGCTTCTTTCTTTGTTAATTGTTTTTCCTTTCATGTATGCCATATTTTCCATTATTCTATGATAAAGAACATAAAGCATAGGGTTAGGATTTACTATTTACAGTACCCTTCTCTGACTGATAAGCTTTATCTCAATGTTTTCCTCTAAATTTTTTATTTAAGAATGATTCAATACAGTTGAGAAGTTAGGAATGCTGGCGTTCCCTCATCCTACTGTTTACTTTAAACATGATTCTTGAATGTTATTTTCATTATTTTCTTATTAAAGTTAGACTAGAAAAGTGATGGTGTGCCCTGTTTTCTAGCTTCTTTATCCAAAGGTAGATTCTGAAAGTTTCCCTAAGTGTATGCTGAAAGCAGACTAGATTTAAAAGTATCTTATCTGATCTTAAGTTGCACTTTGTTTCTCTTATTTGTTTTCATCCTTTCTGAAAGTAATTATGCAGATTACTAGATTGTTTGTCTCTTGAGTTATCTTTAATACGAGCTTGTGTAAAGAGGTTTACGGTGAGCCCTGCCCTTTGGTTGGTTTTAAACAGTTGCTTAAAAGGAGTTTTCTTGTTTGGACAGACTATAAATCTTTGTTGAAATTATTATCTGTTTCCACCCATCCAACACTTTTATTGTTCCATTCCATCATTTTTATCTCAGATATCTTGTGATATAGATGACTTTCCCCTTGGACCACTCTTGAATTTTTGCTCAATTAAACCATTTTATGACTCCATAGCCCAATGAACTAAAAACTAGCATTATATCTATCTTTTTAGCCAAAGCTTGTTCTGATTGCTTGCAACTTCACACCTTTGAAACTATTTCATTTAGGACTTTCCACTCAACTAATAATCATGCTCAACCATCCAAAACAAACAAAAACCCTTGGTCTTAATAACTAGCCTAATATCATTACCCAAAAACTTTAAAGATAAATCCATCTTTGCACTTATTGGAGAGATCTCTCTCTGGATTCAGGAGGGCTAGATCCTAGAATCCCAAAGTGGTTCAAGTGTTCTCTCCGCAGTTCTGGTCTCACCAATATGCTGGAATTATGGGGAGCTAACATTTCTGACGACTCCACTGGGTATTTCTGAGTTAGTAAGTAATTAAGAACACCTTAACACTCCAGAAAGCCCTTGATTTAATGAACTTTGTTCTGTGAGCCAGTTGAGCCACCAGAAACTAACATTTCTGGCAAATCCACTGGGGAATCTGAGTGATTTTAATTTTAAATACTCTTAAGACTCAGAGCACCCATGATCTCTCAATATTGGTACATGGTGGTGGACCATAAAACATTTTACCTCCAAAAGAGCTAAAAACTTCCACCTGGTGACTCCACACTCTGAAACTCCCAAAAGACCAAATGAATCCACTGGTAGAAGACCTTGAGCTGATTGAACATACACAGTGACCTCTTTTTCTGATTTACAAACATGGATTTAGATATAGACCCAGAAGATAAACATATGGTCATGATGGAAAAATTGATGTACATGCTTGGAAGAAGGGTGGATAGGTTTATTGCTAATCTAAATGTTGGTGATCCAGAGCAACATATGCCTTTCCCTGCCCAAATGCAAACTCTATCACTACAAGACATGTATGATGAACAATATTATAAAGAAAATGATCAAGAAAATTTCTAACCATGATGGAAAAGATGATGTACATGCTTGGAAAGAGAATGGATAGGTTGATGGCTAATATGAATATTGATGATCTAGAGCAAGCTATGCTTTCCCCTGATCAAACACAAGTCCAATCACCTCAAGACCAAGATAGTGACCAAGATATGTATTATGATCAACACTTTATAAAAGATGATGAGCAAACTTACATAGAAAGCAATGAAGAAGGTTATCAAGAAAATTTCAATTGCCTTCCTATGTCTTGTACTATGCTGATTAGAGATCTTCATGAACAAAATGCAAATACTAATAGTGAGCAGTGCTTCGAGGAAACAAGTAGCCATTTGGAAAACATGAAACCTGAATTTGAGGAGACACCAACACATATAGAAACCCTTCCTTTGTGTTATAACTCATTTCAGACTATACAACAGGTATGGCATCCTGATAATGTGGAAAAAACAACTCATGAACCTTGTATGCAAATTGAGTATCATAAAAATTATGAGGAATTTTTTGAAACACAAGAAGATCAAGAAACAATAGAAAATCCTAAAAATTCCCCTGCAAGCACAAGTCAAGATCCCCTAGACAAGGCTCAAGAAAACATCCTGCCTCAAAACCAACCAACACCAACACAAGAGCAAGAGGACTATTGCACCTTTGTTCTAAGCAAAAAGGAAACTCATTCTCTCTTGACAGAGGAAGAGATTGATCTAGTATTGAACAGAACGCCAGCCTCTAAGCCTTCATCTGAACCAAATGCTTCTGCTCATCTACCTAGTCCATCTTGTTGTCTTGATACAAAAAATAAACTTGTATATCAACTAAAAGAAGAGAAAACTGATGACCCAATATGTTTGACTGGTGAAAATGTTTCTTCTGATAATTTTCCAAATTTTAATCACTCTGATGATGATGATGAGTTTCAAACAGAAACTAATCACTCAGGGCAAACAGAGTTCGATTGGTGTTATGAGTTTCATCATCGTCAACTTAAAAGCAGAAATCACCCATTCCAATCCATCACAAATAGTTTTCACATAATTGGGAATCCACAGTCCTTTCACTCAAAGGGTGACGAGAAGAGCAATGAAGAAATTTTTGAGCAAGAGGAGCTTTCTATTCAAAAGGAAGTAACCTTTGAAGACACCCTTGCTCAAGAATATAATAACCTCTTCACAGAGTTTAATCCACTAAATCCAAGCCTATCAGGGCTACAAGAGAACAATAGTGCCAAATATGATGACTCCTCTAGTTCAGATGACGAAGAAGATGAGAGAGAAAAAAAAATAGAAGACTATCCTACTGAGGATATACCATCTTCTCAAGAGGAAACTTCTCCCATCACAGATATCAATCTGCCATTCAAAGAACCTGAATTTATACCAGAGGAAAGCACAGATTTAGAGAAAGAAGATATTTCACTATTTGTTGTTTTGCAGGTTAAAGATGATGATGCTTCCAAAGAACATACTGAAGAGATAGTCCTCAAATCTGAAGACTTGGAAGCAGATAATCTACCAGACATGGAGAACCAAAAAGAGGAGAATCTTCATCTTTTCTTTGTTGATCCTTTGGAAAAGTGTGTGGAAGTGCCAACTGGCTCAAAGTATCAAGCATGGATCCTTTTCCAGAGCCAAATGCCTGAAAAGCTGTCACCTTCTGTGATAGTCTTGGTTTTGAAGATTAATCTTCAAAATGTACTATGGATACCTCTAACAAGCAGCCATAGTTTCTTCTTCTTTATGCCATTACTCAACTGGCTACATTGGCACTTTTGTATCATATGATAATGTAAATACTCCAAGTTAGAATAGGTTAGATAGGAATGTCAATGAAGCTCAGTTTTGAGCATTTAGATAGTTGTTGATTTTTGTCTCCGAAGAAAAATCAAAAATACAAAAACAGTAAAAGAAAGAAAAGAGGGCAGATTGTAAAAACAAGAAAGGTACAACCAGATACCAAAAAAGAGAAACAAACTCTAAAAGTGTGCAAGCTCAAATGCCACTCCTGAAAAACACACTCCTAATTAGTCATACAGCCTAATATTGACTAATGAGTTTTAAACTGACTTCTGATAGGTTAGTGAATCAGATTTTCCAAACATCTTAATCTTGGCTTATCAGTTAGGCAGACTAGGCTAGAAAATAAAGGTTCAAACAAGCTCAAAATCTGAACCTTAGTTTTCAAAAGAAGAATGAATCCCATTTGTTTTATTCTTGAGTCAAAGATAGAATTAAATTGGTTCTAATCAGCTCAAAATCTGAACCAGATAACAAGGAAAATCATCTCGAATAAACTCAAAAACAAGAGCTGAAGAAAAGAGAAGGTTGTGCTTTGAACTTTCAGATCTTAAGCCTTACATTTTGATTTAATTTTCTGTAAAATAATATCTATGTGCAGCTTGTTTTTTACGCCATAGATCAACAACAAGTTAGACAGTTCAATCCTGACTTGTATGCCTTTAAATTTCTGTTTTAGAAGTTAGTGAATACAAATCTGTTAGTCTGTTTAATCCTAACATATTAGTAGATTAGGTAGATAAGTATATGAACTCAACTGTTTAATCTAAGTTCATGGAGAAATAAGAAGTAGAAATAGATTAGAATTTTTCTTTGAAAAGAATAAAATGTTGTAAGAGAGTTTGCCAATCCAATTGCACTCTAAAGAAGAAAAAATGTTAGATCAGTAGGATTGGGTAGGTAGAAAGCTTGTGTTGATAAAGTTCCATTGTTTTACATGGTTGCTAATATTTTCAGAGCAAAAGAAGATCATCCAAGTAAAGAAAATTGCAGCCCAATGGATGAGGCAGTGATCAACCCCCCAGAGAATGCAAGTCTAAAGTTCTTGATGCCTTCAAGAAGGCACCATCCCCATGTGGAGCCACTGTTAGCAACCTATAAAATTTGTCATATCAAATGGTGGCTAAATCATTTTTGGAGCCTTCAAGAAACAAGTTTTATTGCAAAAAAAAATGTTATCTCTTGAAGACTCATAAAGACATCATGCCCTTTGTTTAATCTTCACTGCTGTTTCCCTCTTAATTATGAAAATCTGTTGTTTTCATGATGAAAATACTGTTGCAAAAGTCCCCATTTTTCCCTCATTTTTTCCCCTTGTTTCCTCACAAAATTCCTCTGTTTTTCCTTTATGCCCTTTTCCCCTTCATAAAAATCCCTTTGGAAGGTTTGAAAATCTTTTTTAAACTTTACCGAAACCCCCAAATCCATCAAAAACCTTGAAAATTTCATAAAAAATAAGATTTTTTGACTATAGGCTTAAGCTCCTTTGGGCTAAGTCCTAAACCACTTCCCCACATGTGCCCTAGCACTGGAACCAAGCGCTAATAGTCCCGAGCCCTTATCGCAATTGAACAAATCAAAGAGCGCAAGTCTTTTGTTACATAAAAGTCCCGATGCCGATTGACCCTTTCTGCATATAAGCCTCGGGCCTTTACTTTCTATATGAACCAGCGACCCCGCAATCGGGTGCTAGACACATAAAAGAACCCATCCCCGATGCTATTTTCCTTTGTAAAAATCGTAAAACCCATTTTTCTATGTTATAAAGAAAATCTGTTGTTTCATTGTTTTGAAAGGAGAAGAACTGTTGATCTTAGAAACCGATCAACGGTAAATAAGATCTTGCATCAGAGATTTACAAATGGGTAGATTGAAAAGGCCTGCACCATTGTTTCGATGCGATTGGCCCTTTATATGTTTGAACCCTGGTTCCTTTATCTTGTCCATATATCCACAGGCCCCGCAGTCGGGCGCCAAACCTCATTATAAAACCCTCCCTGAAGCCGGAAAACCTTTTTTTATTATTAAAATTTGGTTTTCATATGTTATAAAGGGTTTTTTCCGATTCATGTTTTAAATGAATCCTGACCGTTGATCTTGAACCAATCAACGATCAGGGGAATCTCGCATCGTAAGTTTTTATTGGGCGCACTTAATATTTTATTCACCACTTTCGATTGGCTACCTCCCGATTCATTTCCCACTGTCGATCTGATCTGCAGATTGATGGTCCATGTCTAATCGCATCGACGCTCCCCTGTCCATTGCCCCCACTGATCGCAAGGCTCCGATTACATCCGAGCCATCCACGTGTCAAGATCGGACGGTCTAGATCGATCCTACCACCTTTGGTTAAATTCATACACCCTGCTGTATAATGTTCTTTTAGCCAATCTCAGCCGTTGATCCCTGCGGATCAACGACCCATATTAACCCATTCTCCAACTTATATATTATTTCATTAACCTCCCAGATTTGATCTCCACCGTCGATTCCCTGATTGGACGGTCCATAATAAAGCCACCCTACCTCTTTCTGACCATGCATATTACCCTCCGGCGCATGCAATCCCCACTGTCGGATCTGCGCCCCTATATCCAACGGCTCGCATTAAGTTTTGCATTTTTTCTGCGACAGAGGCTTAATGCCAAAAAATTATGCGAAAAAAGTGGTTTTCCCTTGGACACGTGGTGGGTGGCAGACTGTATCACATTTTTTTTTGGAAATTTGGAAACCACTCAAAAATAACGCGAAAAAAGTGGTTTCTTCAGCCGAAACCACCCTTCCCATTTTCACTATGTTTCATCGCGTTCGTTCCCTATCGTTGATCTCTGTAGATCAACGGCTTAGATTCAATCTGGCCATTACACTGTCGCCCTCCACCATTTACCAAGGGATTTCAACGAGTGATCTCCACCGTTGATCTCCTAGGCCGATCTCATCCGACGGCCTAGGTTATTTCCGAAACCCCAATTTCAATTCTTAACCTATTTCCTCCACCCAAAGGATTTTTCATCTATTTCCTTTGTTTTTATCCCATTGTGCGATATTATGACCCTTCTACATAATATTTTCCTGGATTGATCTCGATTGTTGATCACTATGCATCAATGACTTGGACTTAATATTTTTCCACCATTTTCTCCAACTGCCTCCTTTGAACCTCAACACGCAATCTCCGCCGTTGGATGTTGCCATCCAATGGCCATGCTCCTAACCCTAACCTCTAAAGAAGTTTTACCCAAATATGCAGGATTTTTTCAATGTTTTATTGTGTGTGCAGGTTATAATAGTTTTTCAAATGATTTTAAAAGAAAATAAAATCTGAGGATGACGATCCTCTAATCTTTCATTTATCAAAGAGTATTCACTTATGGGGTTCAACGCCACGTTTCATCAGTGCATCATGGGCACTGATGCCATAAAGAACCCTTTGCGGAACTGCACATCAACAAGACACATAAATATTAAAATAAACAAAGAGTATCAGTGTTGAATACCAAATTAAACCAGAGATGAAGAATTGAAGATCTTTTACCCAGTTTTGAGGGATTACGGCTAAGATCGATAATCAAAAGCCTAGTCCACTAAATTAAACATAGTTAAAGAACATAAGACAGAGAATTAGGCCTAATTAAGCCTAGCACATAGAATTAAAACAAATTATTAGTGTTTAAAGAAAACATTAGATCTTTCAGACCAAGAAAACCTCCACTGCCACATCAGAGGCTCATTGATTCCTCTTAGCTACCAAAGCCACCTGTAGCCTCAAAGCATTCAACAAGGGCCGAGTTATTATCGAAACATAAGATATTTTCCTCAATACGGTCCAACAGTTAATTCAGCCAAAGGATTTATTGCAAAAAATATCAGCAGAGTTATTACAAGATGACACAGAGCCTTAAAGTCAACAAAATCATCCCACCGAGCTTAATTCTTAATGTAAAACAATTAATACAGAGGAAATATCTCTAATATTCTCCATCGAGCCCCTCAAAGGTCGAGAAGCATTTATCTGTATTAATTGAACCTTGAAGATCTTTTATCCCATCCCACCTCTTCATTTCTTCTATAAATACTTCTGTAGAAGATGAGAAAATGTTGGTTGCAGAACTTTGAAATATACTTGTGCTCAAAAATTCTACATGTAAATAGTATTCAAAGGCTTTTGAAGCTCTTTTTATGATTAAATAAGTTAGTCTGAGAAGTGAAGATGATTTCTGAACTGAAGCATTAGACTTGAAGAATGTAACTAGTTTGACTTCAATATACAAGCTGATTCTTGGGATCTTAGTCTATATTACTGGTGAAGTTCTTCTTTCTTTGTTAATTGTTTTTCCTTTCATGTATGACATATTTTCCATTATTCTCTTATAAAGAACAACAAGCATAGAGTTAGGATTTACTGTTTACAGTACCCTTCTCTGACTGATAAGCTTTATCTTAATGTTTTCCTCTAAATTGTTTATTTAAGAATGATTCAATACAGTTGAGCAGTTAGGAATGCTGGCGTTCCCTTGTCCTACTGTTTACTTTAAAAATTATTCTTGAATGTTATTTTCATTATTTTCTTATTAAAGTTAGACTAGAAAAGTGATGGTGTGCCCTGTTTTATAGCTTCTTTATCCAAAGGTAGATTATGAAAGTTTCCCTAAGTGTATGCTGAAAGCAGACTAGATTTAAAAGTATCTTATCTGATCTTAAGTTGCACTTTGTTTCTCTTATTTGTTTTCATCCTTTCTAAAAGTAATTATGCGGATTACTGGACTGTTTGTCTCTTGAGTTATCTTTAATACGATCTTGTACAAATAGGTTTACGGTGAGCCCTGCCCTTTGGTTGGTTTTAAACAGTTGCTTAAAAGGCGTTTTCTTGTTTGGACAGACTATAAATATTTGTTGAAATTATTATCTGTTTCCACCTGTCCAACACTTTTATTGTTCCATTCCATCATTTTTATCTCAGAGATCTTGTGATATAGATTACTTTCCCCTTGGACCACTCTTGAATTGTTGCTCAATTAAACCCTTCTATGACTCCATAGCCCAATGAACTAAAAACCAACGTTATATCTATATTTTTAGCCAAAGCTTGTTCTGATTTCTTGCAACTTCTTTTGAAACTCTTTCATTTAGGACTTTCCACTCAACTAATAATCATGCTCAACCATCCAAAAAAAACAAAAACCCTCGGTCTTAATAACTAGCCTAATATCATTACCCAAAAACTTTAAAGATAAATCCATCTTTGCACTTATTGGAGAGATCCCTCTCCGGATTCAGGAGGGCTAGATCCTAGAATCCCAAAGTGGTTCAAGTGTTCTCTCCGTAGTTCTGGTCTCACCAATCTGCTGGAATTACAGGGAGCTAACACATTTCACAGGTATGATATCACTGGATTTACCATTTTTCCTATATATAATTATTGCCAAAATGGCTGATAAAGTTCAAGAAAAATCTGAGGGTTGTGAAACATCTTTGTTTCACCATGGTTTAATTAAACTGTTGGTTTTGAATGAGCTCTAGAAGATTAATAGGGACTAGTCTTCTTTTATTTTTATAAGTTGATTTGAAATGGAAGCTCTAACCCCAGTTAAAAACCCTAAGGCAAAGGAAAATACATCACCATCAGCAGAATTCAGTCAACCAGCAGATATAAGGACAAGAAGGTTTGTGAAGTTGAAGCCAAGGAAACAAGTGAAAGATAATGTAGAAAGAACACCAGTGATTGTTACAGAAAATCCTTCACCTGCAAAACAAGGATTACAAAGTACTAAGGAAGCTAAACAAAAACAAACAACTGGTAAGCAAGTAGTTCAAAGAATTACAAGGAGTCAAGCTGCAACATCAAAAGGAAAGACAATAGATTCAGGATCAAATGAAATTTTAGGATTGAAAGGAAACTTGGATGACATATTGAATGTAATAGACATAGAATAATCACCTATAGTGGAAGCTGATTTCCTAGGAATAAATGAAAGCAAACAGAAAAATGTGAAATCAAAAAAGAAGTTGGAGTTTAAAGGTGAAGATGCAGCATTTGTTTTCCAAGCTAGGAAGCATGTAACTAGACATTCCAAAAGGCTCAAGGAAATTAATGTTGAAGTTGAAGAAACCAATAAAGCAACTACTGTTCTTGAAAAAATAATTGATATCTCCTCACTTGTGGCAGAGCATGCAAAAAACAGAGTAATTATAACACAAGAAGAAATGACCAAATATAAAAGCCTGGAGGAGAAGTTAAGATCAACAAACCATGAGATTGCTAAGTTGAAGAAAAGATCCAGAAAACATGTCATTGAGAAAACAAAATTTAAGAGGATGAAAGCTGTTTGGGAAGGTCAAATAGTCTCCAAATCAGAAATACCAAGTAGTGAAGAATAATTGTTCACATAAACAGTCCCAGCCGTTAAGTAGGCAAAGTTTGTAAGAGTGATCAACACTCATTTGAGAGCTAACAATAGAAGGTTAAGAAGACAGGTGGAAGATCCGGAGATACAATTGACAAGGTCTCTGTCCCAAGAAAGGTTAAAGGAGCAGTGAAATAGAATGATAAATCCACAAGACAATCTCTGATCAAAATGAAGGTAAATTTTGATGAAGGTTATGTTTTCAAGGTCATATTGAGGTGTTTTTGAAATAAAACCAATACCCTTAAAGTTTAAGTATCTCGAAAGTATGAATTTTGAAGAAAGTTTTGAAAAAATTGCTTACACATCAGTTTCGTAGCGCAGATAGTGCAAATCTGATGAAATGCGCTACGAAACTGCTGAAGCAGTCTTTATCATATTTTCATATCAAATTTTGAGAGAATTTTGGTGAATTTTGTTTTGAAATTGATGGTGGAATTTTGTTATGGAAAATGAAGGCTTCCCTGAAGAAAACAAATCAAAAGCAGATTTGAAAACTAGCTAAACACTGCACTATGGAAAGCGTTATGAAACTGCGCTGCTTTCGTAGCGCAGGTTTATTCTTACCTTTTTGGCATTGTTCGAAGTTTATATTATGCACAATGGGAGAATTGAAGACATATGGTGTAAATATTTGGCAACAAGAGACATGTAGACATGATTTATTAATTGTTAAAGTGCTCAAAATAGATAAGGGAATCAAAGGGCCTAAAAAACAGGAAGACATGTTTCCTAAATTTTAGGAGAACATTATCATCAATAGCATGGCTACATCAAGTTAAATATCATCATCCAAATTTGACTTCATGGGAGTGTAGCCGGAAAAATATGTAATAAATAATAGATAAGGTTGTTAGGAGGGTATTAAAGAGTTTCAGTCCTATTAGAAATAGGACTTTTCATTAGGATTATAGTTGTCAATTTGTAATAAATGACATATGTATGATTATAGAAAGTGGTCAAACTCTATGAGTTCGATGTATCTAGTGGAGAAGAAAGAATCCTATTTTGTAAATGTTCTATAAAGAGCATAAGATCGAAATCCAAGAGGTTGGACATTTTTATTAGCAAAGACTGTGTTTTGTATGTAATGGATTTTTCAGCTTAATACAGAGTTCTGTATAGACAACTCAAGATTCATGAGGAGTTCTTGTCTATTATTTTTCTAATGACATTCTTCAGTATTTCTATCTGTAGTGGTGTTTTTTTATGATACTTAGAATTAATTCATAATTCTCTAACTTCCTTCATATACAAACTAACTGTGTTTCACTATTCTATATGTTTTACTCCCTGATTTGAACTCCAAATGCCTTGAATTCCATGCTAGATAGACTGTGATGTTTTTGTTGAAGTTAACTTGACTCCATAGCCCAATGAATGTTTGCTAATGTGATTTACAACCATTTTTTTCATCTATTTGCTTTACCTTAGAGTTAGCCATCTACTTATTTATCAAAAATCATAAACTTTTGAGAGAGCCCTCTTAGGTTGAGGAGGCTAAGCCTCAACGAAAATATTGGTCTGAAATAGTTACAAAATGTTTAATTGATGAGCAGCCCATCAGGCCTAATTTTGTGATAACAGATCAAAGAAATAGGATCCTTTGTGAAGTGACAAGAATCTCCCAAGGGCAACCAACGTAACCAAGCTTGTTGGCCCATGGCATACATCTGCAAGTGGTCATGCAACCCCTTGCTTATAATCCTCACACACTCACCCCAATATGGAAGATGAGTGATGTGCTACATAATCATGGTATCCTCAGTTTGTAGAATACCATCTTCCCCAAACTGATGAAGAACTTTGCACTTCATGAAATTTTGAAGTGCACCTCCAATGAGATCTCTTAATGAGACCTTATTCTCATTCATGGCCTTCCAAAACCAATGAGGTTTTGGATATTCTCTAGGTATAAGTCTCTCTTTGAGCTGTGAGATGCTCATTGAGAAAGTGTCATCAAGAAAGGAGAAAATATTTCTCATATCTAGATGTCTACCATTCATCATCTTGTCCTCCATTGCTTCATGAGTGAAGCTACCTTTAGAATGCTCCAAGAATGATGGGACCTCCTCATCTTCACAACTACTAAGTGACAACGCTGTAGATCGGCATGATAATATAGGTGCTATCTTAAAGCAAGGCACAACACTGATCTCATAACCAGTTATTGTACACAGGATTATGCTCATCTCATTTTCTGAGACTCTACACTTCAACTCAAAGGGTTGAATGTAGCTCAATAATGATGAACTGGGATAGTTCTTAACCTCCTCCTTGATTAGATCAAGGTTCCTCTACACTGTGATATGTTGCTGCTTCAAATCAACACTATGTTCTAACCCTTGGTTATGCATTGGCCCTGATGGCATGTCCCCATAAGTTTCAATAAGATCTACTGAAACAATAGGTGATGAATGTGTATGCATACCTTGGATCAACTGATATGTGGGAACCTCTTAACAGAACACAAGATTTCCTTCAACCAGGACAATGGTGTCTCCAACTACTGGTAAGAGAGATGGCTGCTCTTCTTCCAATGTACCAGCGCTGGAATATTCCTCCTCTTCCTCATGCATCTCCCGAATCATGCATGGGACTCTATATGTCAAGAGCTCAAGACCATATTGGAAAGATGCAAGTGGCTCTTCTCTGGATGCAAGTAATTCTGCAACTGGTGGTGAATGTAGTGACTTCTTGTCCAAAGTGACAAGATTGACATCCTCCTCCTTAGGAAATGTCACTTTGTGACACATCTCTGGTTTTCTCCCATCAAATTCCTTCCTCAATTTTTGAAATAAATCTAAATATTTAGTCACCTTTACATGCTCCATGTGACCAAACCACCAATCATTGGCTTCATCTAAAAGATGAAGTGCTGCAATTTGAACAACCTCTTCTTTAGCTACAGGATGTAGTCTGCAAAATGCATCTAAATTTCTCCTCCAAGCCTTAACATTGCTTGAGGAGGATCCATCAAATGTAGGCAAATAGAATCTATTGTGCCTCTTCCTTCTATTGTTGCTATAGGATCATATTTATTCTTTGATTTTGAAGAATTGTTGCAGAGTTAGTTTCTCCTTGAATGCTCTAGACTGTGCTTTGCACTCTTCAAGACATAGACTGAGAGTCTCATGAGTCTCATTTTCATTCCTTCCTTCATTTCCACACCCTTCACCTTCTTCAAAGAAAGTGGGCATAGTGGATATATGAGGAGATCTAGGATTCTATGGTTTTCTTCTTTGCTGATAGGAAGTTCTTGGACCTTCCTCATCACATCTTCTTCTTGGATCTTCTTTCTACCTTTCCTCTTTCATTTGACAGACCTCCTTGGAGAGATCTTGCATAGATCTACATAAATGAGTGGCAGAATTTTCTTCCTACAGGATATATCTCATCTATATTCTTCTTCTTTAGATGAAAAATATGAAATGTCCACAAGCTGAGCCAAAGATCATGCTCTGATACCATTGTAATATCCCAAAAGGGAGAATGCAGTAATACTTAAACACAATATAAGAACTGCAGCAAGATAAACAATAAATCTTAAGACAACATCAGAATTTACAGAGAAGCTGAACCATTTTATTATATTGGAGAAGAATCATTTACATAATGTACAAAATATGAGTAGATCTAGCCAAAAAGTTGGTCTAGAATCACCCAGAAAACATGCTGCAATAGGTACAACGTAACTGGAAAGGCATTGAAGAAAATACTGCATTGTCCCTTCAGCAAAATATGAACATATAGTTGTAGGCTGAATAAGGAAATGCAGATCTACTCAAAACTGAAGCTCAGATGATGCCAAGATTCAAGATCTGGCCAATGTGATGGATTCCCAAGATAACCCAGAAAGGATTTTCTAGATCTACAACTTTGGAAGATCACCTCCCTAGGATTTGATCCTTGATCTGTTGGGAAATATAGATCTGAAGCTAGATCTGTCAAATAGATGGCTGAACTATGATGCAATGTCAGATCTAAGCTTGAAGGGCTGATCCCTTCTTCATATCTACAATCTAGAAGCTCTAGATCTAGTTTCTCAATCCTCCAATGATGATTACAGCTGCTGCAACACAACTACCAATAGAAATTGCGCTGTGAGGGAAAGAGAGGCCTTCTACCTGCTGAAAATTGCTTCAATAAACTCCAGGCTGATGGTAAGACTGATGGAAATGTGAGGGGATGATCCCTCACAGGATTACTAGCTAAAATGCTAGTAACTTCCTTCCTCCTTTTGGATCTGCAAGATGGACAGCGTAATTCCTAAAGGAAATACTGCTGCTAGGAGGTAAATAAATTTTGGCCTGATGAAAGATCTGGAATGAAGCTCTGGGAAGCTGATCTATAAGCCCAATGTGATAGGAATAAACCCTCACCAGTTCTCTAGCTGAAGTACTGAAGACAACTTCCTCCTTCCAAACTGATCTTCAGAAATCTGCAATTTCTGAATATGGATGTTCTGCAGAAAGTAGGAAAATAGATGTGGCACTTAAGCTTGATGTAGAATGAAGTACAAGACTCTTTCTAGAGATGCTCTAAGAAAGAGGTGGGATTCCCGACCAGGAACACCCTATGCTAAACAACACTTGCAATCTCTGCTAAATAGCCCGACAAAGCAATGGAATGTCACATGAAAATTCCAAATCTGGAAAGATATTTACATCAAGAATAATCAACATGCCCTCATCCTTGCCTTCATCTTCTTTATATAATGTTTAAGCCTTCTCAAGCCTTGGCCCCCATCTAGACTGCGCATGTTATGAATATTTTATTAATTATTATTTAGATATAGTTATATTAGGTTTTATTAACTGAAAGGGCATGATCAAAGATCATGCCTCTTCGCCAAGGGACACCTTGAGGCTATATTTAAAGCCTAGGCGATCCCTCATTGTAATCATCTCTTATCTTCATCATTAATAATATATATTTATCAAGTTTACCAGTGTTTTTACACTCCATTGGTATCGGAGCCATCGCTCTTCAGGATCTGTGTGATCACCCAGGAATTACAGAATTCCAGAATTGCAATTCCAGAATTGCAGATTTTTTTAAAACAAGTGCATAATTACTTTTCGAACTGTTCAGCAGCCATTTCAGGATTTTAAATTCTGCAATTGAAGACGCCAACAGTCTAAAAAAGTGCGAGATTTTTGGGTCCAAACAATACTCATAGGTTCAGAAGTTCGATATTTCACTGATCTAGCTTATACATAATATCTGCACACTGGGTTACCACAGCCGCAGATAAAACAAAGGCCAACAAGAAAATTACGTTTTTAAAAAAAATCGTGAATAGTGTATAACGGCTGGGTAACAGGTATTAAAATCGATATAAGCCGCATATAATAAACCCACTTCTCTGTTTAATTCAAGTGTGGGCAGTAATTTGTTTTAAAAATAAATAAATAATTTTTTTTACAGATTTTTAAGCTACCCCGCACTCCCCTTCCCATTCGACCTCTCCCATCCAAAATCCTCCGCTTCTGCCACTCCCTGACCCTTGTATTCAGCCGCCGTCGGCCGTCAGACCACTTCCCCGACGTCTGTCATCCCCCTACAGCTATTTCCCGTTCGCCTCCCAAATTATCCATCCGCCTTCCCTCGGGCCTTACGCCGCCGTTTCCTGCACACTCCGTCCAACAAAAAATTACGTTTTTTGAAATAAATCGTGAAACAGGTGTGACAGTGACAAATTCGATCTGTTTAAAAAATTAGTTTGAGCATCATTTTGTTTAAAAAATTCGATTTGAACAAGTCAACGAGTTTTTCCAGCCGCCGTCCAATTGCACCGGAACCTTATCATCGTTTTTTGTTGAGCATCTTAAAATCTTGGACAATTTCTTGATCATATTTTGTTAATGAAGGCAGACTTTTAGGTGAATCTGGATGCAGAATCGATTGGTCAATGACTAATGTATCTACCCAATTTAGGGATTTTCTTCTAAACAATATTTTCTCAAAATTTAAGTCAAAGTCGATATCTTGTAAGGTTTCAAGATTATTAGGGAGGGAATGTTCTCTAGGGAGAGGATTATTACTTCCCTGGATTTATGATGAACTAATCTGTTTGACTGATTTATGTGAAGTATCCTTAACTCTTTTTCCAATCATTAGAGGATCATCCACTATTTTAGGAGGTTTGGGATCAGGATGGGATCTTGTACAAGGTCTCTTGGAAGCCAGTTTTAAAAATCAAAACACACACTATAAAATGTAACTCACACAAATCTTTTGAATTTGAAATTGCACACTATATTTACAAAAAATAAAAAATATAACAATCTCTATGAAATATTAATACAGTGGTTATTTAACTAGAGATTGAATTTGAAAGAAATTATGATTGATTTCAATGCTTCCCCAGTATAGTCGCCACTATGTTAGCGTTCTGTAATTTGCTAGAGATTGTGAGAACTAATCACACAGGCCAACATCAAAACAACTTTGGAAACTAGGATCTAGCCATGCAAACTTCAGAGAGGGCTCTCTCTGTAAGATTTATCTTTGTTTGGATAAGTTTTGGGCTAGTTATGATAGAACTTGGGGTTTTGAGTTTGTTTTGGATTTTGGAAGATTTATTGTATTCAATTTATTAATATCCATTGGGAAATGGAGTCAAAATATTACTGGATGGTTGCATCAACTTTTCACAGAGTAAACACAACAAAAACTAGGAGTATTTACTGGATCTTTCAAATTATAAATGGATTATGACAGAAATATGAAGAAATTCAACAGAACTAAAGAGTAATTAAGAGTTATTTAGTTTGGCCTTCAGTGGAAAACATTATGATTGCAAAGGCAACCATAATAAGTTACTCAATAGTAAATACTATTCATCACTCTTTCTACTTTACAATTGGAATTTAGATGATTACAATGAAAGACAAAAATGAAACAAAATAAAAAAAGAAACACATCTCCAGTATTTAAGCCACAAGAATCTTGTGAATGGTTTGATTATTATTGATGCTCCAGTGCTTTGGAAAAGCTTACAGTACTCCAAAAGAAAGTACTAGTTATGATCTCAATCAATCGACCTTTGAGACTTCCAAAACTGAAGCATTTATACAAAAAATTACAATCATACTGTCTCTAACATACTTGGATTAAAAAACTCTAACTATTACAAAATTATAGCTTCGGTGGAATGTGTTGTGCAAAGTAGGTGCTGATGTAGTGGGACAGTTAAGACGTGGACCACTATTTACTGATGTGCTGGCTGAATAAATGTTGTGATGGCAAATGAACTATTGTATGAAGGAAGTGGTGAACGCCTTTTGCTGCCTGATTCGACCTTTCTGTCTTTTTGTCACCCGAAATCCTTTTGCCGTGTTAAAACTTTTTTGTAAACAAAATAGTGTGAAAAACCAATATACCGGACTTGAAATATTTTAAATTTCAATTCTGAATCCGCATCACATCTGCGCACTTCACAATAATTATATTTTAAGTTTATGAAGAGTGTTATCGGCGATGCGATGTGAAGTTGGAGTTGAGGTGGAGGGAAGGTGGGACCAGACCGCATCTCAAATCGCACATTTTCAAGTTTAGCTGTAAGCGGGGAGGTAAACTATAAATCCTGCGAAGTGCAATGCGTGGGGAGGGTGGAGTGACGTGGCAGGTAAGGTGGGACTAGACTGCATCAAAAATCACAAACTTTAAGTTTTAGTTATAAGTGCGGGGATTAAAGCATAAAACTTGCGGGGAGAGGTAGCCATTGCAATTGACGGAGTTTATAAATCGGCGAATGTTTTATGTGGTTTGATATGATATTTGATATGATTGAAAACAGATGTGAAGTGGGGGGCAGAGCTGCTATGGTGGGGCCAACCGTCGCATCACAAGTTAAAGAAAATAGATTTCAGGCACTTCAAAGGTAAGTTAAAACAAATATGATGTGATAAATCGCCAATCAGAAATCACAAGTTTTAAATTTTAGTTGTGATTGGAAAAGGTTTATAATATGTGATCTGCAATGGATGGTGGGGAAGAAAAGGTGACGTGGAGGGATGAACCACTTTAATCGCAATCGGGGAATAGGAAGCGGGAGTAAACAATGATATAGCGGTGAAAGGTAAAGTGGAATATAAAGCAGAAAAATGTGGAAAAGGTAAAGTTGAATGTTTGCAAAGGAAAATGAAATGGAAGGGAAGTATGGTTGGTAAAATGGGTCCCACTTCATCGTATATTGTCCTTCGAAAGGTTTGTAAGTGACGTCAATCAAAGGTATTTTGGTATTTGACCTATAGGAAAAGTGATTTCGAATGTGCGGGATTATGATGAAATGTATGGAAATACATGAACGGGGAAGGAAATGTAAATAAAGGGAAATGAATCAAATGAAATTAAGGGGGGATATATGCTATGGTTTAAAACTTTAGGATATAAGTTAATAATCAAAATTTAAACCATACAAATAACTTTTCCATAGGCACATTTAGACTAGTAGCCAATCAAAACCTTTAAAACAGAATGAATCTTATTTTATTTCTTTCTTGCTTCCCTAACATTTTGTTTTGCCTCCTTTGTTTAGAGCATATAACACCTAAAATTTTATTTTTCCTTCATTATTTAGAGCATTTACCACCTAACATTTTATTGACGTGGATGGCTATAAAAATAATAATCTTCCTAACATTTTCAACTTTTCATTCTTTTGCATCCATATCCTACCTTATCATTTTGAAAATGATTCAACAAGTTATGCTAACTTATCAAAAACAAATGATGTTAGAGCATCTCCCTTGGTTCATATTAAACTACTGAACCAGTTTTATTTTTTACCTAACTAATTAATCTGTCAAGATTAAACAATTTGACAAATTATTTTTCACTACCTATTGACAAGCAATTTAAACCTAATTCAATCATGCTTAAACTATATGATTGAATTTTATTGAACTATTGTGGAATTTTAAACAATCTACACACAATTTATTTTCATAAATAAGCTAAACTAGGAGTAGTGCATTTGGATGTGCAACACTTTCAGAATTTATTGTTTTTATTATTTTTGATGGGGTTCACATCTTATATTTTTTTTATTTATAACATATACCCTCTTTTGTTTTTTTATGTTATTTCCTTTTTTATTTTATTTTTGAAAATTATTTGCAGATTGGAAATCATTTTAAAAAATAAATTTTACAGAAAGAATAAACTTAGTCACCTTGAGATCCTATGAAATATAGGACCCTAACAGTGGGTCCAATTGGGGATGGCACTTCCATGCATTGAAGTGTCAAGAACCTGCGATCAGTAGCCTTATCCATTTGCACATCTGAGCAATATGAAATCTGATTCCTTTATGCTTCAAATATTATGATGATCTATTGACCATGGCTAAGGGCCTTCTCTACGGGCTTCAACCTTAATCAACAAAAAATCCAATCCAATCTATGTTGACTATGATATTTACAATGATGTAAAATAATCTTTAGACTAAGAGAAATAATGCTTCAACATCCTTCCATTTACAGGAACACCAGGTAACTCTGTTCATCTATATCTGTGATTAAAAATGCATTTTCACCTCTGAAATCATTTATAATATATGGTCCCATCCATAGATTATCATACTTGTTATGCTTCCATTTGTCTTCTCTCCTTGCATCCCATTTTAAAAATTTGTCACCAATAGAAAAATTAGTTGCCTTGGTCCTTTTGTCAAATATTTTCTTGATATTTTCCTAGATGAGTTGTGTTCTATTATACACCTCTTCTCTTGTTTTCTCCAACTAAATGGTTTTATGGATCCTTATGAGTGCATCATTTGGTTCCACTTGTAAATATTGCATTATCTTCATCACTAGCTGTGCTAGAGACGAAGGAAAAACAACATCCATTCCATAGACAAGTTAGTATAGTGACATACCAATGGACTTCTTTGTAGTAAGCCTATCAGCCCAAAGTGCACTGACTAAATTATTATGCCAATCCTTTTTATTATGTTCTAATAACTTCTTGATGATGTTTAACAGACTCTTATTGGATGATTCTACTAGTCCATTACCTTGTGGGTAATAGACTGTTGAATTTCCTAAAGAAATACGATATTTATTACAGAACTCAATCATCTTTTTGGATTTAAAAGATGTTGCATTGTCAGTGATGATTTTTCTTAGGCAGCCAAATCTGTACAAGATATTGGTCTCAAGGAACTTGGTAATAACAACATCAATGGAATTTCTAGAAGGGATGACTTATAACCACTTAGTGAAGTAATCTGTGGCTGTTAAAATCCACTTGTGTTGGGCAGAGGAAGGAGGATGGATTTCACCTATGAAATCCAAACCCCATTTTTGGAATGGGATTTCAACAGAAATGGGTTTGAGAGGCAAGGGTAGGAGTTTCTTTTTACCTTAACAAATTTGACACTTATGGTAGGTTGTGATTTTCTTATGAGCACTAGAAAAAAGGGTAGGCTAGTTAAAACCATCTCTGAGAATTTTATTAGTAGTAGTCCTCCAATACAAGTGGCCACCACAGTCTCCTTCATGAGAATCATGCATAACCTTGTCTGCATCATTCTTCAAAAAACATTTGAGTGATAGGCCACCAAAAAATTTCCAATAAAGGACATTATCAATGATGAAAAATTTTATTGCCTTTAATTTCAGAAATCTAACTTTAGTTTTTGTAATAATAGGATGAGAATTTAAATTAAACAATACATAAAGCAGGTTTGCATACCAGGGAGAATTTAAAAATTATTCATTAATTTGTGGAGTCACCTTCTCCTCTTGATCATCAAAATTTGCAACCAAAGTTATTTCCAGAGCTTGAAAATTGGACTCAACCATAAGCTGGGAAAGTCCTTGCCCTTTAATTAGTTTGGTAGGTTTTATTTCTAGATCATACTCTAAAATTACTGCAATTCATTTACCTCTTTTTCCATTTGGTTCATTCTGCGTTAAAACATCCTTTACCACAACATTAGGTACACAAGAAATTATATTTGAATGCAAAATATAAACTCTAAAATCTTTAATTTCTCTGACTAGTGAAAAGGCCTGTTTTTCCATGATGTTGTACTTGAGAAAAACATCTCTTAAAGCTTTGCTTAAGAAGGATATTGGCTGCTCAAATACTTCACTTTTTTTTCTGCAGTAAAACAACTACAACAATGTGCTTAGAAGCAAAATAAAAGATTATAAAATATTTAGTAAAATCTGGACTAATTAATACTGGTGCTTTAGTTAATACCTGTTTTACCATGTCAAAAGATTGCCTATCCTCTATGATCCATTTGATCTCAGAATCTTTCTTGAGAATATTGGTTATGTTTCTAAGAAGTTCAACAAGATTAGGGATAAATCTTCTCAGGAAATTTATTTTACCTATGAAGGATTGAAGTTCCTTAATGTTTCTTGGGGGAATAATCTTTAGGATTGCTTCAATTCTCTTAGGGTCAATTCTAACTCCATATTTTGATATGATATGTCCTAACATTTTACCTTGTTCCAGGAAAAATAATGGTTTCTTAGGATTTAATGATATAACAAATTTTCTGCATTTCCCAAAGACTCGTCTCAAATGCCTCAAGTGTTCTTCATCAGATTTTGAATACATAGTTATATCATCCAAATAGATTGCAATAAATAGGCCAATCTCCTATGAAAAAGCAATGTCCCTTGCTTTGGAACGTGGCCCCTGCATTCATCAGTCCAGAAGGCATTTTCACATACATGAAAGTGCCCCATGGAGTGGTAAAATATGTCTTATCCTGATCTTCTAGATCAACCAAGACTTGGTTATAGCCAGAGAAACCATCTAGTAATGATATCCTAGTTGATCCTATCACCTTTTGTAAGATATGGTCCATTTTGGGAAAGGGATTGTTATCTTTTAGAGAGACCTTATTCAGATCTCTAAAATCAATGAACAACCTGATTTCTCCAGTTTTCTTTCTGGTTGGTACTATGTTTGACACCCATTTGGAGTATCTGAGGGGAACTATTATTTTAGCATCATATGTTCGTTTAAATTATTTCTCAACTAAAGGTAACAAAATTGGATTTATCCTTCGAAGTTTCTTTTTGAAAGGCTTTTGTTCTTCTTTAATTGGAATTTTGTGCTAAATGATGTTGGAATCATAAAATTTCAGGTCCTCATAATTCCAAGCGAAAACATCAATGTATTGTCTGAAAAGGGCTATATATCTCCATTTGGTCATAAGAGGTAATTTTTTTGACAGTTTGATCATTTTCAGGTTTTTTTCAGTACCTATGTTACATTCCTCAACTTCTTCTCCTATGGGCTCAATTTTAGGCCTATTTTCTACATCATTGAAGTAAAAAGGGTCTTCTAACAGAGCTAATCCCTGGGGAAAAATGTTATATTTTAGTTGAAGCATTTCAAATTTTTATTTATTTATTTATTTATTTATTTATTTTTTTTTTTTTTTTTTTTCAGGATCTATTTCATGAATTTCTAATTTAGGCACACTTTCATCTAAAGGATTATTTACATATAATCTATCACACTGGTTTACCAAAGGATTATATAAAACTATTTTATTTTCTACATGATCTTCTGGTTTCATTTGATTTTTTTCCTGATTATCCAAATCTAATTGTGTTTCCTCAAACTCATCTTTTGACAGTAGGAAATTTTCAATATGTTTTTCATTTCTCATGTTGTTTGGTACTGCAGGGCGATGTTTAATTTCAATTATGTGTGGTTTTTTCCGGTGAGGGATTTTACAAGTGCTTGCATAGACAACCAGACTATCATATATGACATTTTGAGTTCTTGGAATTACTGCTAGAACATATTCTACAAAATTATCTAAGAAATGGTGCACTGCGTTTCTGTAGGCTCTTAATCTAGGGTGTTTAGGAGCATATTCTCTTTTTACTTGTTTGGTAATTAATTCTGAATCTCCCTGTTAGCCACCTGTAAAATTTGATTATACCAAAGGTGGCTAAATTTGTTTTTGAGCCTTCAAGGAACAATTTTTCCCTATCAAAAAAATGTTGGCTCTTGAAGACTCCTAAAGGCCTCATGCCCCTGACCAGATCCCATACTGCTGTTTTCATCCTAAAAGCCTCTGAAATCCTACAAAAATCCAAAGTATAATACTGCTGCAGACCCCTTTTTTCCCTTTCTTTTCTTCCAAACTAACCTCTTTTTCTATCCCCCATTTCCCATAAAAATCCCTCATTTACACATTTCTGCTTTTTCCCCTCATCACAATCCATTTTATAAGGTTAAAAACCCACTTTTTAACCTTACCGCAACCTTCTTTTCCTTTGAAAAAACATTAAAAAACCATAGAAAACGCATATTTTCTAGGTTCTGGGCTTAAGCCCCCTCGGGCTAAACCTCTAACCTTTTCTCGCCCATGGGCCCGAACGCCGGAACCAACTGCTAAATCTTGCGGGCGCTTATCCTTCCCAATAATATTTCTTCACCCAAAACATTGAAAACCTTTGTTATTTCGTGTTTTTTGGGTTTTAATTTATTTCCAAAGTTTTCTGCCAGTCTGGATTTTTCAATGAACCTCCACCGTTGATATGCTTCGCAGATCGGACGGTGCGAAACGCGTCTCCCCGTGGTCCCCACCTCCCGTGCGCTGTTTGCCCAAAACCGACGGTATCCTTCGCACCGCCTTCGGGCCAAAAGCTGTTTTCTTCCGTTGGCCAGCGATTCCATACGCTGTGTGACGCGTGTCCCTTGTACAATTTGAAAACCGCCGTGCAACCGTCGTCCATCGCGTGTTATAGTCCGGACCAGGATGCCCAACGAAATCGATCTCCATCGTTTGATCTGGGCCCACTCATCCAACGGTTGCTGATCGCCGAAAGTGTCCAATGATTAACTAAAGCGCCCCCGCGATAACCAGGCCATCATACAGCGGCAATCGCGTCTCCACCGTCGATCTGATCTGCAGATCGACGATCCAAAATTCATCACCCAGATTCCCTCCATTTGACTTTCAACATCCCCTGATTCCATCTTGACCGTCCAAATTGATCCAAATCAACGGCGCAGTTTCACTGCGGGGGCACACCCCCAAGATTTTTCCCCCGTACACCCGAACCCCCCGTAATCATCCCCGACCATCGATCTCAGCGCGAATCGATGGCTATGATCTAATCCTCCTTCCCCCATGCTTTTTCGACCATTCTGAGATTAAATCCCGACCGTTGGATGATGCCATCCAATGGCCCTGCTTCCTCCGCACATCCTCCAATGCAGATTGACCTATAAACGCAGGATTTTGTAACATTTGTTTATTTTTACAGGGTTTAATGTTTTTCCGCTTAAATGAATAATTTTCGTAGGACGAGGATGACAATCCTCCAGCCTTCGAATACATCAGAGAAATAATCAGCAGGGTTAAAATACATGTTTCGTCGATTTTTTCTTAGGCATTGATGCCTTACAAACTCTGCACAGCCCCACACGACAGCAAGAAAAACCATGAAACAGGCACAGTTGAAGATTATCAGTGTCGAAGACCATGATGAATCAGAACAGAGAATTAATGGACAGATCAGCGGGGATTATGGCTAAGAAAGTTATCAAAAGCCTAATCCCCAATCTAAAACACATTTTAAAGAAAGACCTAAAGTGTTTTATCAAGAAAACCCTCCACCGCCACAAATGGAGGCGAATTGATTCCTCCCAGTGACCAAAGTGCCACCTATGCCACAAAGTATTCAATCAGGAACAAAATTTATTGAGCAGGGTCAGATATTTTGCCTCGACGCAGCCGATGAGTTACTTCTGCCAGGAAATTAATAAAAGAATCTCTATAGAGTAATCCTAGCATCACACAGAGCCTCAAAGGTCAACAAAAGCTCCCACCGAGCTTAATTCATAAGTGTAAACCATTAATACAGTGAAACACCTGTACAGTTTCTTCATTGAGCCCCCAAGGGCCAAGAAAACATTAACTCTGTATTAATTGTATTTGAGATCTTTTATTAGATCTCACCTCCTCATCTTTCTATAAATACTCCAGTAGAAGATGAATGAGGGGTTGGTTGTTGATGTAATTGCTGAAGCATTGTAATTTAACTGAGTTGAAGACTCCCGATTGTAAATAGCGTTTCACTGGCTCTTGGAGCTCTGCATGTAACATATAAGTTAGGTTGTGAGGAGAGATGAATTAACACACTGGACTTGAAGATTGTAACTGGTTTGGAGCATCAATACAAGCTGATTTATGGGATCCTGGTCTATGTCGACGGTGATGTTATTCTCATTATAACTTGTGATTTTGTTTCTGTTTTCATCTTGTTTCATATTCTCCTGTAAAGAACAGTTTAAATAGTGTTAGGACCATACTGCATACCAGTAACCTTATTTGGCTGAAAAATCTTTATTTAAATGTTTTCTTTCAACTGTGTTATTTGGAAATGATTTAATCCAGTTTAAGCATAGGAATGCTGGCGTTCCCTCATCTTATTATCTTAGCTAAATATTATTTTTGAATGTTACTTTCAGTATATGTTGTGTGAAGATGAATTGAGGAAGATATGGTGAGCCCTGGTCCCAGTCTTGTTTGCATAGCTGTTTTATTGTTTCCCTTAGAATGTGTTAAAAGCTGGATAGTTTCAAAGTACTTACCAGATCTTAGGCCATTCTGTGCTATCTCTGTGCTTGTCTTGAAAGTAACTAAGTAAAGAAAAGCTAGGAGAGGATTTTTGGTGAGCCCGGCCCGCTAGCTTCTACTCCAAAGGTTGCCTTCAAGTTTCCCTTAGTTTTTTGTATGTTTTATATTGGAAGTGCATCGAAGGATGGCTAGTTTCAAAGTAATTACCAGATCCTGGGCTGCTCTTTGTTCTACATCTATTTATTTCCCCTTCTTGATGTATCATTCCATTCCATAAATCAAACCTTAAAGAGATCCTTAGGCATAGATGACTTGCCCCATAGACCACTCTTGAACCCGATTGTTTCAATTAAATCCTCTTATGACTCCATAGCACAATTGACTGAAAACCTGCTATCATCTTTCTTCTTGATCAAAACTTACTCTTTTTGCTTGCAACTTCTCACTTTTGAACCTCTTTACCTTTGGGACCTTTCTCCTCTAACAGCAATCATGTTCAACCATCCAAAAACAAGCAAAACCCTTGGTCTTCATAACTAGCCTAATATCATTATCCCAAACTTCAAAGACATATCCATCTTTGTACTTATTGGAGAGATCCCTCTCCAGATTCAGGAGGGATAGATCCTAGAATTCCAAATTTGGTTGAAACGATGTTGTTTTTGTAATTTGACTCTGCCAATCTTGCTAATAAATTACAGATTCCTAACATTTCTGGCGACTCCGCTGGGGACCTAAAATCTAGAATCTTCATAAGACCTTGTGAGTAAAAAGCAACCTTTTTTAAGCACTACCAAGTTATGGTAATCATGGTAGAACTTGTTTGAATCAGTGACAATCTTGGTCAACCCTAGGATTCTCATAAGACTTTATCTAACCTTGAAAAATCAACTAGCTTAGCCATAAGAGTAGACTGCCTTTGTCTCACAACCGTAGCTAAGTTTTGAAGCAAAGTTAGGAAATTCTTAGGAAACCACACAAATAAAAAATAACTCAGAAAATACCAAAAATATTTCAGATTGGTGGTAAAACACTTAGTCCTACATTTCACTTACCTTTGTTGTGTTTTACCTTATACTCTTAGATAGAGTCTGGAAAGGGCCAGGTAGCCTCCGGATCTCATCCTCGTTTAGAGGTGAAATATTTGGTGAATGCCCTCCCAGTCAATCTCTGGTTAGAGTTTGTTGTGTTTCCGGATATCCTTGAAAAATTATATTTCTCAAGCACTATGGTGGACAATGTACCTCTTAGAAAACATTCTAAAATTTCCACCTGGCGACTCCACAATCCTCAACAGACCTTAAGACTCCACTGGGAAGAACCCTTATCATTATAATATCATTCAAATCCAGTTAGAGGACTGTTGGATTAAAATTGTGAAAACAGATTAGTTAAACCTCTTAAAGACTATCATACTTGGTTGAAATTTTCTTGTTATTTGGGTCTAAAAACACAACATAGTGGCTCCTAGAAAGATTAATACTAGAGCCCATCCTGACCCTGATCCACCTGAGATAGAATCTTCAACTATTTTCAGATCACCCCTAAGAGCTAATTCAGTCCCTGAAAATCTTTCAGCTCTACAAGAATCACAAGCTAACCTATTAAATCCATTTAGAACTAGGTCCCTTGATGATTTAGATCAGTTAGATTCTGAGTCTTCACATTCATCTCTTGAAACAAGTGAACATCTTGGGAGTAGAGAGACAACACCTCCTGATTTACATTTTCTTTATAATCTGGGTGTCTCTCATCCAAGATCAGCTCAGCGATCTACTGCGGTCCCATCCACTTCTTTACATCATTCATCCACCACTCAAACCACTTCACTTCAGCCCACACCCCCTCTTGTCAATCCACCCCCACCACATATCATGGCAGCATGGTATGCTCCCTTAGTCCTTCCTGTACCATTAGTCAATATTCCACAGGACTATCAATCCAAAATCCCATTGTATGACGCTAGAAATGTGATAACTGCAACACAACATGTGGATAAGATGAATGACTACTTTGACAGAAATGAAATTGATGATGATTCTGTCAAACTCAGATTATTTGCTCAAATTTTGGGGGGAGAAGTAAGAAAATGGTTCAAAGCCCTAGCCCCCCACAGTATCAACAATCTCCAAGGCTTCCATCAAACATTCTTAAACAAATGGGAAGTAAGGAAGAATCCTCTCCAAGTTCTTGCTGACTACAACAATCTCCATAGAAACCCCGGGGAAAGTGTACAAGCCTATTGTACTAGATTTAACAGTGTGTATAATGCACTTTCCCCAGAATTAAAACCTCCACAAGGCTCAGCCTTAAACAAGTTTCCTGAAGGGTTTGACGCTGACATGACCTATTCACTCAGAGAGAGAGATTTTGAAACTCTTGAAGACATGCAAAGAGGTGCTCTTTCTGTGGAAGTCAACCTAATGGAGAAGAGAGCAAGGATGAAAGCTGAAAAGAGAGTATCTTTTAGAGAGGAATCCACACCTACTACCTCAAACTCAAAGATGGAAAGAATGATGGAAGAAATGATGAAGAAAATGAGAATTCTTGAGAGAGCACAAGCAAGTCAAAACCAAACTGCTCCTCAAAACAGAAACCAAAACCAGAATCAGAATGCTAGAAGGAACCAACCTCCTAACAGACCCAGGGAAGATGATCAACAGATCACTCCTCCCTTTCATCAAAATTATGTGAGTGAGGTTGAGGAAACAGATGAAATAACAGAGGATAATGATATGAACCTATTTTGGGTAGATGATGATGACTTCGAGGTTCATTATGATAGAAAAAAGGGTATTTACACACCTTATGATGACAAAAGAGATGATAATGAAAATTTTTGTCAAGACATGGAAAATGCCATCACAGAACCTTCAAAAGAATATGAACTCAGAAGTAAATCTAGTCAACAAACCCCAAACAACAATACCTCTGACCAATCTTCACAAAACAACACTACAACCAAGCCTAAAACAGTTAAACAAAAAGAAAAAGTGGTGGCTATAAATTCTGGTAAAGATAAAGAGAAAAGCACTCAAAGTCTGGAAAAACAGAGTGCAGACATTAGTATTACTAACACTTCAGCTAGTACTCCTGTTTCAACTATTATGACAAGTGTAAATAGAACCAATAAGCAAGCTGTTGTTGCTGATAAAGTGACAGCTAATAAGGCTGAAACAAGTATTTTGAAGAATCAAATCCCTTTCAGCCTTGAACAGAAAATTTCCAAGTTCAAAATCTCTGTTCCCCTCACTGAGTTAGATGCCCATCACGTATATAAGACCCAAATTTTGAAGGCTTTGAACATAGAAGAAAATAATGACACAGTCAATCTTAGCGATGACCAACCAGATCTTATTTTTGGTCCAAAAATTGAAGGAAAGTTTCAAGAGGGACCTATTCCTCTTTTTTATGTGAGTTTAAACGTTCATGACAAGATTTTGCACAACGCTATGCATGACTTAGGGGCTTCTCATAATTTGATGCCAAAAGCTGTAATGGAGAGCCTGGGTCTAGAAATCACCAGACCTTATAAAGACCTATACTCCTTTGACTCAAGCAGAGTAAAGTGTTTAGGATTGATAAAAGACCTCTGTGTTAACTTAGCCCAGATTCCAACTAAATGCTTAGTTATGGATATTGTTGTGGCTGATGTTCCCCCAAAGTATGGAATGTTATTATCAAGATCTTGGGGGGCTAAGTTACAAGGGACTATGCAAATGGACATGACCTATGCGACTATCCCTGTTTTCAACCAAACTAGAAGACTTTACAGGGAGTCCTATATGCAATACACAGTCACAAGTCAAGACAGACCACAAAAATCTCCTCTATACTCCGTGAGTACAGGCCTTGATTCTTTTATCATGTTCAATGATGAAATCCTTAATGAACAAATCACTTTAACAGAATCAGTGACTAAAAGGGAGGAAGAGGAACATAATGCTGAAGTGTCTAAGCAGTTTGCTGTATTTGAAAACATTAGCAAACCAAACACAGGTCTTGAACTACAAGTCATCAATCCACTAAACTTAAATCTTGATAGTCAAGAGAACAATTCTCAACCCGATGAGAAGCTTGAGGATTTAAAACAAAAAAGACTTAGTGCTGATATTCAAGAAGCATCTGGAAGCGCGGTAGTTGAGGAGGACATTCACCAAACAGATAAAATTGATCAAAGTCCTCTCTGGAGTATGTATTTTGATGGGTCATGCACTAGAACAAATGCTGGTGCAGGTGTCTGGATTACTAACACTGAAAGCAAGCACATAGAATGCATTTCTTGCAAATTAAACTTTCAGTGTTCTAACAACATAGCGGAGTACAAATCCCTGCTCTTAGGCTTACATTTGTTAAAAAAGTTAGGAGCCCAGAGAATCAATGTGTATGGGGATTCTGAGTTAATCATTAGGCAAGTCAATGGGGAATACAATGCACATCATCCCAGACTTAGGGCCTATCGTAACGACGTCATGGATCTTTTGAAAACATTTGAGGAGTCCGAATTGATTTTTGTCCCGAAAAAAAGAAATCTTATAGCCCACAATTTAGCCTATGCAGCTATGACATGTCTAACACCATATGAGACCGAGGATTTCTCGAATCAGATAAAATTTAGACCAGCTGTGCCTGATAACAAAAAATATTGGCAGGTGTTTGATGGAGATAAAAAAATATAAGACTTCATGCAATTCAGAAATGAATTTGAACTACATAGCTCAGATTCAGACTATGATACAGACTGCAGTGAAGAAAATTTTCTTGGTGAAGAAGAACCTTCTCCTGAGCTTGTAAATATTAACCTTCAGACTAGAAAACTTAGAAACAAAACATAATTGAGTGCAGAATCAGAAACATAGGAATTAGAAACTCTGCATTCTAAAGATGAAAGTTTTCCAAGTGGTCTAGCACCTTTAGAAGAGTTGTTTGATTTTAATGATGTGGCCAAAAAACCTAAACTGGAACCTGTAGAGACTGAAGTGGAAGAGTGCAACATAGGCAGTGAGGAAAAACCAAAAATGATCAAACTGTCCAAAACTTTGCCAGCTCACATTAAAATCAAATACATAGAGCTGTTCAAATAATTTTCTGGTGTTTTTGCATGGAGTTACAAAGATCTTAAGTCCTATGACACTGAAATAATACAGCACAAAATCCCTCTTAAAGAAAACCAAAAACCATTCAAACAGAAACTGCGCAGAATAAACCCTGTACAGTTGCCTTTGGTCAAGAAGGAAATCATGAAGATGTATGATGCTGGTATTATTGTCCCTATTAGATATTCTGAGTGGGTATCTAATCTGGTGTCTGTTAGGAAGAAAACTGGAGAAATCATGCTTTGTATAGATTTTAGAGATGTAAACAAAGCTTCATTGAAAGACAACTACCCTTTACCAAAAATGGATCATATTTTACAAAAGGTGGTAGGGTCCAAAAGAATCTCTTTGCTTGATGGCTATTCAGGGTATAATCAGATCTTAGTTCACCCTGCTGATCAATTAAAGACGGTTTTTACTACACCATGGGGAACTTTCATGTATGTGAAAATTCCTTTTGGTCTAATGAATGCTGGAGCAACCTTTCAGAGAGCCATGGACATAGAATTCTCGGCAGAATTGGGCTTCTTTATCATTATCTATCTTGATGATGTAACTGTGTTTTCAAAAACAGATGAAGAGCATTTAGAACATTTAAGAAATTTTTTTGAGAAATGCAGAAAGTTTGGGATATCTTTAAACCCTAAGAAAACACTTTTTGGGCTCCAAGAGGGTAAAATTCTTGGGCACATTATTTCTGAGGAGGGTATAAAGATAGATCCAAAGAGGATTGAGGCCATATTGCAAATCTCTCATCCTCGAAACATCAAGGAGTTGCAATCTTTCATTGGAAAGATTAACTTTTTGAGAAGGTTCATCCCTAACTTAGCTGAGCTCCTTAGGAATATCACAAACATGTTGAAGAAGGAGCAAGGGGTAAAATGGACCTTGGAAGCAAAGACATCCTTTGAGCTGGTGAAACAAGCATTAACCAAAACACCGGTTCTGATAAGTCCTGATTTTTCAAAGGATTTTTATATCTTCTCATTCGCATCAGAACATACCATAGCTGTTGTCCTTTTACAGAAAAATCCGCAAGGACAAGAGAAGCCTATTGCATTCTTTAGTAAGGCATTGAGGGATGCCCCTTTGAAGTATAACATCATGGAGAAACAAGCTTTTGCCTTGGTTAAAGCTCTGAAAGACTTCAGAGTATACATTCTTCATTCACAAATCATTGCCTTTGTCCCAAATTCAATGATCAAAGACATTCTAACACAGGACCCAGATGGTAAGAGAGGTAAGTGGATTGATATCATCCTTGAATATGATTTAGAGATAAAACCCACTAAACTCATCAAAGGCCAAGGTCTAGCTAGATTAATGGCCGAATCAAATTGTGAAGTTCTTGATATTCATATGATTAATGCTTTAGATGACCAAGAAGAATTCTCAACTCCCATTGTTGAAGACCATTTTATGAATTCTCCTTGGTATGCTGATATTGTATATGTTTTTCTCAATTTAAATACACCTCCTGGTTTGACAAAAACAAAGGCAAGATTCTTGAAGCTGAAAGCAGTAAACTATTGCATTATAGATAGATGTCTTTATTGGAAAAATGCAAGTGGTATATTGCTTAAATGTTTGCCTGAGTTTGATGCAGAGAAGGTTAAGCAGGAATTCCATGAAGGAGAGTGTGGGGGTCATTTGTACTGGAAGTCAACAGCCAACAAAATTTTGAGTGCTGGTTTCTATTGGCCTACTCTTTTTCCTGATATAAACAAGATGATCATTGCCTGTCATAAGTGCCAACTATTTGAGGGCAAAATAAAACTGCTACCCCTTCCTCTGCATCCAATCACTGTTGAAGCTCCTTTTCAACAGTGGGGACTTGACTTCATAGGAGAAATCCATCCACCATCTTCTGCCCAACATAGGTGGATTCTTACAGCCACAGACTATTTCAGTAAGTGGATAGAATCCATTCCTTGTAGGAAAGCCAATGATTCAGTTATCATAAAATTTATGGAGACTAATATTCTCTCAAGATTTGGCTATCCTACCAAAATTATCACTGATAATGCAGCAGCATTTGGATCAAAGAGGATGGTTGAGTTCTGTCATAAATACTAAATAACATTGGGGCATTCCACAGCCTACTACCCTCAAGGTAACAGACTTGAATAATCTTCCAACAAAAGCTTAGTGAACATAATCAAGAAACTGTTGGAGGACAATAAAAAGTCTTGGCACACAAAGCTGGTCCATGTACTTTGGGCTGAAAAATTAACTTTGAAGAAATATATTGGTATGTCACCTTTCCAGCTTGTGTATGGTACTGATGCAATTTTTCCAAATAGCCTTGGTGTACCAGTTATGAAGTTGATTCAAGAGTTGCAGACTGAAGAAAATGACATGACTAGAAGAATAAATTAGACCATTCATCTTCAACAAACAAGGGAGGAAGTGTATAACAAAGCATTACAGAAACAGGACAGCATCAAAAAGCTTTTTGACAGAAGAACAAAGGCCAGCAATTTCAAGATTGGAGACCAAGTTTTAAAGTGGGACTCAAGAAGGGAAGAGAAGGGCAGGCATGGAAAATTTGACAACCTATGGCTTGGCCCTTACTCTATTCATTCAGCTGCTGGTAACAACGTATTTTTATTGCAGGAGTTGAATGGAGCAGAATTGTTTGGGGGTCCTGTCAATGGCAGGATGCTTAAGCATTACTTTTCTTGATCCGTATTATGTTTTGAAGCCTTTTTATCTTTTACATTATGAATATTTCATCCACCATTGCATTTAAAGTTGTAAAAAGCAAAAAGATACAAAAACAATGAAAAAGAGAAAAGAGGGCAGATTTTGAAAACAAGAAAGGCAAAGCCCCATGCCAAAAAAGAGAAACAAATCTGAAAGTGTGCAAGCTCAAATGCCACTCCTCAAAAACACACTTCTAGTTAGTCAAACTGTTTAATCTTGACTAATTAGCTTTAAATTTTTCTGCTGATAGGATAGTGAATTCGATTTTCCAAACTGTCTAATCTTGGCTTATCAGTAGGTAGTTTAGGATAGAAATGAAAGGTTCAAATATGTCTAAAATCTGAACCTGAGGTTGCAAAGAGAAATGACTCAAATGTGTTTTATTTTCTGAGTCAAAGAGATGTAAAAATCTGGTTCTAATTAGCTCAAAATCTGAACCAAAGAAAAAGGAAAGACAGCTCAGTAAGAACCAAATCGGAGCTGTAGAAAAGAGGAAGGAAGTGTTATCAATTTTCAGATCTCAAGCCTTCCATTTTGATTTTTGATTTTCAGCAAATAATAATCTATGTGCAGCTTGTCTTTATGCCATAGATCACAGCAAGTCAAACAACTTAATCTTGACTTGATTGTTTTTAAATTTCTGTTGTAGAATTTAGAGAATGAAAGTCTGTTGGACAGTTTAATCCCAACAGACCGTAGTTTAGGTAGAGAAATATCTGAGCTCAAATGTTTAATCTGAGTTCAGGGAGAAATAAGGAGTAGAATTAGATTATTTTTTATGCTTTCAAAAGAATAAAATGTTGTGAAAAGAGTTTTCCAATCTAAGTGCACTCTGATGAAGAAAAAATGTTAGATCAGTAGGATTGGGTAGGTAGAAAGTTGTATTGATGAAGTCCATTATTTTTCCATAATTGATACTATTTTTCAGAGCAAAGCGAGATCATCCAGCAAAAGAAGAGCAATCCAAAGGATGAGGCACATGGTCAGCATCCCAGAGAAATAATGGATCAGGCACAAGTCAGCCTCCCAGAGAAATCAAGTTTGAATTCTTGATGCCTTCAAAGAAGGCACCATCCCCAAGTGGAGCCACTGTTAGCCACCTGTAAAATTTGATTATACCAAAGGTGGCTAAATTTGTTTTTGAGCCTTCAAGGAACAATTTTTCCCTATCAAAAAATTGTTGGCTCTTGAAGACTCCTGAAGGCCTCATGCCTCTGACCAGATCCCATACTGCTATTTTCATCCTAAAAGCCTCTGAAATCCTACAAAAATCCAAAGTCTAATACAGCTGCAGACCCCTTTTTTCCCTTCCTTTTCTTCCAAAATAACCTCTTTTTCTATCCCCCATTTCCCATAAAAATCCCTCATTTACACATTTCTTCTTTTTCCCCTCATCACAATCCATTTTATAAGGTTAAAAACCCACTTTTTAACCTTATCGCAACCTTCTTTTCCTTTGAAAAAACATTAAAAAACCATAGAAAAAACATATTTTCTAGGTTCTGGGCTTAAGCCCCCTCGGGCTAAACCTCTAACCTTTTCTCGCCCATGTGCCCGAACGCCGGAACCAACTGCTAAATCTCGCGGGCACTGAGCCTTCCCAATAATATTTCTCCGCCCAAAACATTGAAAACCTTTGTTATTTCGTGTTTTTTGGGTTTTAATTTATTTCCAAAGTTTTCTGCCAGTCTGGATTTTTCAATGAACCTCCATCGTTGATCTGCTTCGCAGATCGGACGGTGCAGAACGCATCTCCCCGTGGTCCCCACCTCCCGTGCGCTGTTTGCCCAAAACCGGCGGTATCCTTCGCACCGCCTTCGGGCCAAAAGCTGTTTTCTTCTGTTGGCCAGCAATTCCATACGCTGTGTGACGCGTGTCCCTTGTATGATTTGAAAACCGCCGTGCAACCATCATCCATCGCGCGTTATAGTCTGGACCAGGATGCCCAGCGAAATCGATCTTCGTCGTTCGATCTGGGCCCACTCATCCAACGGTTGCTGATCGCCGAAAGTGTCTGATGATTAACCAAAGTGCCCGCGTGATAACCAGGCCATCGTACAGAGGCAATCGCGTCTCCGCCGTCGATCTGATCTGCAGATCGGCGGTCCAAAATTCATCACCCAGAGTCCCTCCGTTTGACTTTCAACATCCCCTGATTCCATCTTGACCGTCCAAATTGATCCAGATCAACGGCGCAGTTTCACTGCGGGGGCACACCCCCAAGATTTTTCCCCCGTACACCCGAACCCCCCGTAATCATCCCTGACCGTCGATCTCAGCGCGAATCGATGGCTATGATCTAATCCTCCTTCCCCCATGCTTTTTCGACCATTCTGATATTAAATCCCGACCGTTGGATGATGCCATCCAATGGCCCTGCTTCCTCCGCACATCCTCCGATGCAGATTGACCTATAAACGCAGGATTTTGTAACATTTGTTTATTTTTGTAGGGTTTAATGTTTTTCCGCTTAAATGAAGAATTTTCGTAGGCCGAGGATGACGATCCTCCGGCCTTCAAATACATCAGAGAAATAATCAGCAGGGTTAAAATACATGTTTCGTCGATGTTTTGTCAGGCATTGATGCCTTACAAACTCTGCACAGCCCCACACGACAGCAAGAAAAACCATGAAATAGGCACAGTTGAAGATTATCAGTGTCGAAGACCAGGATGAATCAGAACAGAGAATTAATGGACAGATCAGCGGGGATTATGGCTAAGACAGTTATCAGAATCCTAATCCCCAATCTAAAACACAGTTTAAAGAAAGACCTAAAGTGTTTTATCAAGAAAACCCTCCACTGCCACAAATGGAGGCGAATTGATTCCTCCCAGCGACCAAAGTGCCACCTATGCCTCAAAGTATTCAATCAGGAACATAATTTATTGAGCAGGGTCAGATATTTTTCCTCGACGCAGCCGATGAGTTACTTCTGCCAAGAAATCAATAAAAGAATCTCTACAGAGTAACCCTAGCATCACACAGAGCCTCGAAGGTCAACAAAAGCTCCCACCGAGCTTAATTCATAAGTGTAAACCAATTAATACAGTGAAACACCTGTACAGTTTCTTCATTGAGCCCCCAAGGGCCAAGAAAACATTAACTCTGTATTAATTGTATTTGAGATCTTTTATCAGATCTCACCTCCTCATCTTTCTATAAATACTCCAGTAGAAGATGAATGAGGGGTTGGTTGTTGATGTAATTGCTGAAGCATTGTAATGTAACTGAGCTGAAGACTCCCGATTGTAAATAGCGTTTCACTGGCTCTTGGAGCTCTGCTTGTAACATATAAGTTAGGTTGTGAGGAGAGATGAATTAACACACTGGACTTGAAGATTGTAACTGGTTTGGAGCATCAATACAAGCTGATTTATGGGATCCTGGTCTATGTCGACGGTGATGTTATTCTCATTGTAACTTGTGATTTTGTTTCTGTTTTCATCTTGTTTCATATTCTCCTGTAAAGAACAGTTTAAATAGTGTTAGGACCATACTGCATACCAGTAACCTTCTCTGGCCGAAAAATCTTTATTTAAATGTTTTCTTTCAACTGTGTTATTTGGAAATGATTTAATCCAGTTTAAGCATAGGAATGCTGGCGTTCCCTCGTCTTATTGTCTTAGCTGAATATTATTTTTGAATGTTACTTTCAGTATATGTTGTGTGAAGATGAACCGAGGAAGATATGGTGAGCCCTGGTCCCAGTCTTGTTTGCATAACTGTTTGATTGTTTCCCTTAGAATGTGTTAAAAGCTGGATAGTTTCAAAGTACTTACCAGATCTTAGGCCATTCTGTGTTATCTCTGTGATTGTCTTGGAAGGAGCCAAGTAAAGAAGAGCTAGGAGAGGATTTGTGGTGAGCCCGGCCCGCTAGTCTCTACTCCAAAGGTTGCCTTCAAGTTTCCCTTAGTTTTTATATGTTTTCTATTGGAAGTGTATCAAAGGCTGGCTAGTTTCAAAGTACTTACCAGATCCTGGGCTGCTCTTTGTTCTACATCTATTTATTTCCCCTTCTTGATGTATCATTCCATTCCATAAATCAAACCTTAAAGAGATCCTTAGGCATAGATGACTTGCCCCATAGACCACTCTTGAACCTGATTGTTTCAATTAAATCCTCTTATGACTCCATAGCCCAATGGACTGAAAACCTGCCATCATCTTTCTTCTTGATCAAAACTTACTCTTTTTGCTTGCAACTTCTCACTTTTGAACCTCTTTACCTTTGGGACTTTTCTCCTCTAACAGCAATCATGTTCAACCATCCAAAAACAAGCAAAACCCTTGGTCTTCATAACTAGCCTAATATTATTATCCCAAACATCAAAGACATATCCATCTTTGTACTTATTGGAGAGATCCCTCTCCGGATTCAGGAGGGCTAGATCCTAGAATCCCAAAGTTGGTTGAAACGATGTTGTTTCTGTAATTGGACTCTGCCAATCTTGCTAATAAATTACAGATTCCTAACACTCCCTGCTCAACAATCCTTTTAGCACCTAATTTCTTAAGTAACTGCAGACTTAACATCAGAGCTTCATATTCAGCAATATTGTTGGTGCACTGAAAATTAAGTTTGTAGGAATGCCCTTCAAAATGATTATTAGATGGATTACATAACCATATTCCTACTCCAGAGCCTTCTTTACTACAGACTCCATCAAAGCTCATATTCCAGAATATTTTTGGAGGAGGATATAATTGGTCGAGTTGAACTGGGTTTTCATCAATAAAATTTCCAAATTGTGCTTCAATTTCAGTATCATTGAATAATATGAATGAATCCAAATCAATGTGAACAACACATAGAGCGTAATTATGAGGTTTTTATTGAATGCTTACGATATATTTCATGAGAGTTTCCGTGTACAACCTTCTCTGCTGGCCCAAAAAATGGTATTGTAGCATAGGTAATATCTAGTGAAAGGTGTTATAGATCAATTTGGGCACCATTCCCAATTGTTGGGTCGTTAATATGCCATTATTATTATCACTTTTGAACACTTATTCCACCCATTTCTACTATTCTTCATCATGTCATTTATTATAATTTATTACATAAATCCATTTTATAATGATTTATGCTCTTATGAATGAATGTTATTTATTCTCCTTTATTTCTAATAAATTGATGATTATGCATGATTTTATCAATGATAGTTTTAAGAAATCAGTTGTAACATTATTCACCATTTTTAGCCTCCAAGATAATTTCCAGATTGAAGATTTGATCATTAAAAGTGCCAACTCAGAAATTCGCTGGAATAAGAAGTGACGGTTTTGCGGTTGAGATTCCGAGCAAATGAAGCAAAATCTGGAAAATCCGGAACATGGGTTTTGTCCAGAACGGACCCAATTAACTTTGACAAAAAATGGTTTGCCCAAATTCGGCTTTTACTGAGAGAAACGCAGGGTTCTTTGAGCACGATTTTCTGATATTTGTTGTTGCGGCCGTCCTCCAAATCTCAGCTGCAAAGCCAAATTTGTCTTGCTCTTGTTGAAAGCTGGATGGAAATATATCTTCTTGTTTATCAATTGGTTGGAAAAAATCCAATTTTTTAATAGAAATCATGTTGTACTTATCTTTATTGTAACTTCTCTCTGATCTCTCTCTATTTAAATGAAAACGGAGATCAGAGATGGGGATGATTTTGGGGATGAAAAATGATGGAAAAATGATGAAGAATGATGGTGGATTATTCATGATAGGATAGGGATTGTTGCATGCTGTAATTCTCAAGCCTTTGCTGTTGTAATGATTCCACAATTTGCTGATTAATACATGATTTGGGAGTTGCTGTTCATTCTTTTCATTCTGAAGTAACCCAGCAGCGTCCGCTGGCGGCTAAAGGCCCAGCCTCTGGTGGAGTACGCTGCTGCTGTGTATCATATCTTTACAATTGCTGCCGTGTGATGGTTTGATTTCCTTTTCATTTCTTTAAATTTTTTTGTTTAGTAATCTTTTGTTTATGAACATTTCGCAGAATTGCTTTGTTATATTGAAATCATAATTGGATTGCGTGAATGATAGAATTATTAATTATAACTTGAAATGTCCCGCTGATAATTCTGATCTAATGCTGCGCTATCTAATTAAGACTATGGTTCATTTAATTACTGCTCCGTTATAATTGCAATGGTTGTTCAATTAAGTTACTATTCAATTATAACTACGATTGCTGTTGCTTCAATAACTGTGATTAATGTTCATGCTGATAGGTTGCTGATTCAATTACATTTATAGTTGCTACATCTTTCTAATGACTTAGTTTTGCTGTTCGGTTTCATTTAAGATTGTTGTTTAATTCTATTATTTTAGCATTGCTATTCCTTTCCATTAATAAATCATTTTTGTTAGATGAAGCTTTGCTATTCATTTCTGTCGATTCATTGCAAGAGTGCTTTTAAAGAGTTTTCTTAGTTTACTTTCAATAGCAGCTTTAGTTCAATTTCGATTTCCTTTTAATTGCTTCAAAGCAGGACTCTCAACTGTAGAGAACATTGGTTATTGCTTCCTCGTTCCCAGATTGATTGTCTTGTTCCGGTTTGATTTCAATTGCATCAATATCCAGAGGAATGAGTTATGGCTACTGTATCCTCGATTGATGGTTGTTTGAGTGAATGATTTAGTTTAGAACATTTCAATTTCTTGCTGTTCCAATTAGCTTTTGTTTCCAGCTTTCATTTACTTTTGGATTTTAAGCACTATACTGCAAAACATTACTCTTGAGTAAATAGCCGCCTCAGACTGAGTACACTCTTGAAATAAAAAGTCGTCCCTGGGTTGACAATTAATGTGAAGGTAATTAGGAGTTAAAAAGACACATTTTTATCGCTCCACACCAATGACTTGGTTAACTGGACATCATCTCTAGGACCAATGATCAAGGGTCTGTCGTTCCCTATAATTTTAGTTGCTACTTGCCCTAAGATAAGAAACAAGACAAATCAAGCAAGACTTTCATAAAGCAAAGGTTTCCAAGGTTTGAAGCTTATTATATAGCATATGAGAGCTCACCAATGTAGGATCTAAGGGGTCTAAGTGCGTTGCATATGTAGGTATCCCCATTCAAGGCTACTCTGCAAATCACTTCCCGAAATTCACAGGTGCGTTGGTCACATTTGGAATGAAATTCTCATTGTTCCGGAATCTCCACTTGGCCAGGGCCTTCTAGAAGAGTTCACATGTGTCAAGCTTCGGATCCAAGTGTCCATTTGAAATCTACATGACTGGAAACATGTCTTTCCTATTATTGGAAAGTCATTGATTTCAAAACAACCTACAGTTCATCTATAAATTAAGAACAGATCTAAGTGCTTGAGGAGGAAGAATTTGAGTAGAGAAATGCTGGAGAATTTTCAATTGAGAGCTAGATTTGTGTAGCTCCTGTTGGAGAGATTTATACTGTGATGAGGTTTTGGAACGTTGCTGGAAGGTCACTTCAAATTAGTCACTAGGTTGTAACCTCTCCTTCTATCATCAATAAAGAGTACTGCTTATTTTTCCCTATATGCATTTGTATTGGATTTGATTTTCAATATTGCAAGATCTTAGTTGATGTGTATGGTTTATGCTTTACTGATTTAGCTAACTAGCTTGAATAGATATCTATATTATTGCATCTTCTACTATTTAAGTGTTCTTTCTTGCAGGAAGCATTCAGCCAAAAAATCACTTGAATTTGAAGATGTAGTAGAAGAGACAGAAGGAGCCATTTGGAAGTGACTGAACAAGTAAGCCTCCAATCCTCTCTGTGTATCTATTCTGAGTTAGGAAAAATAGTCGTATAGTCTTTCACCTATTGTTATAGACTAGCACCTGTCTAGTGAAGTGTGATTTATCCGTAATTCACAATTCTGGCCCAACAAATTGGCGACTCCACTGGGGAGAATTTCTCTTATTTCTAGGTGTTTAAGCATCTGATTTTATTTGCTTATCCACCCAGTAGTTGTTACACATAAATATTAAACCTTTTTAGAGCTTAATTTGCAAAGACAGTGAGTTAAACAGTAGTATTTTTCTTTGTATACTGTGCCTAAGGCACCCTTAGACTAGACGCAGTGCTTTGCAGAGCACTGTCTCCCTTCCTAGCCTGCATTTCAGAGCACTGTCTCCCCTTGGAGACTACGTTGACTCTTGAAAGCGTCCAAATTCCCTTGAATTTGCCTTTGCAATTTACTTCACTTTTGTTTGCTGCTATGTTTTGAAAATTTTGATGCTCAATTGACCAGTGACTCTATATAATTCTTCTCCTTTGACTGAAATTTGTTCAATGTTGTTTTAAAATTTTTTTTCTTTATCATTGGCAAGTTGATTTCAAAGTAATTTTTATCGTCGCATTATGAATCATTTTCTTTCGAAATAGGAAATTGTCATAAAATCTTCATTTCCTTGGTAGGAGAAATTGTTGTTGGAATCCTCATTTTTCCTTCAAAAGAGAAATTGTTGTTTGTATTCTTCGTTTCTCGAAAGTAAAAAGCATTTGAATTGTTGATTTAGTGCACCTAGTTTCTTTTCTGCATTCATAACATTAAGGAAACTGAAAAGAAAAACTTGCATTTGCATGTAGAATAATGTGTGTTTTGCAAAAGGAACATTAGGAAATCTGCATTTAGTTTGTGCTCATTGAGTTGTTTTGTTCATTGATTTGTTTGCTCACAAATTATTTGCTCTCTTCCCTTAGTAGCTAGGTTCTTCATTGAAAAGCTGAAAGTGAAAGATTTTTTATCATTCTTAGCTTGCATTTTATGAATTTCACACACATCATCTCGGTGAACCTTTGAAAGGAAAATTGTTAAGCAAGATCAACATAAAGTTAATCTGAATTTACTTAACAATGCATTGGAAACATAACGATAACATTTAGAAGGTCTAGGCTAGAGATGTGTTCCGGCGTCATAAAACATAACAGCTATCCTTAACTTGTCTACGATACATTTCGAGCGTGATACCTCATTCCACGTACGTAAGTATATCGTAGCTCGTCCATGTACTTTCGGGTATATTGGGCTGTGTTACAGTATGATAAGTATAAAGGGGTGCTCTCACTGTGCGGTTTCGTAGCTGACAACGCTAATACGGACTTGGAACTCCACGTAATTTTGGGTATATTTTGGAGGACAACTTTTAGGTGCTATCCATCCATAGTGAACTAAGTCTTCTGCCTTGAAATTGTGATACACCAAACACAACATTCGGGGAGATTACCTGCCCGTACTTCTTGGTTTGCCAAGTGGTATTCTACAGTTCATAGTTTCTTGGTAAACCCTTTTGCCTAGCATTACCCTCTTTTGGTTTTTTTTTTTGGATAAAATAAATCAATAATCATGGAAGAAAAAAAATCCTATCCCTCATCGTTCGCATAGATTAGCTTTAAAACCACCTTTACCACCAAAAGTTACTTCTAGTAGGCAAAGGCGATCACGATCTACCGAATCAAGTACAATTCGTACCTCTGGAGAAACATCATCTTTTAACCCAGAGTTAGCTCAAATTGTTTCCACACATTTCGGTTCGTCTATTGTTGTCGAAACAGAGTCTTCACAGCTACCCATGGTCACGATCCATTCAATCGCTAAGACCATACCTCCTGGACCCGACGTTGTTCAATCACAAATTGATCCAGATCCTGTCTCTTCTTTGCCAGAACATTTGAATCCTGGAGTCGAACAACCAATAGAGAAGTTGTTCCTACCTTGGTCATCCCACAAAGTTTTGTAGCTATTGAAACTCGTATATCACACAGTCAACTGTTTGAAATATATTTTGCGCCTGACGGTGAAGTTCTTCCTCCTGGTTTAATTGCGATTGAAGAAATATCACAAGATGATACACCTTTAACTCCAACCCATTTTGGGGAGGACCTTTACCTGTACCAGTATTTTCCTCAATCGTTTCCATCTGATTTTGTTGATCCTGTTGCCATTCAATCTCCTGTTGATTTTCAAGGGTATACATTTGGTCAAAAAGCCATGTCTGAACCAACATCTTCAGTTGGGTTTGCTGTTCCAATTACATCAGCTCCTACCCTTGCTACTCCATCGATGTTCACTACCTCACCAGAGTCATATTTACACGGTGGCCCTTCGGTCCTAATAGGTTACAAATCATTGTCTGGCACTTTCTCTGGTGCATCTTCACGTTCATGGTCTTTGCCATTGTCATCATCTGGTGTTTTAACTGGTAGTCCTATTTTTAGTATTGAATGACTTGATTCATTACATACATCATTAGGGCAATATCAAATCGGTCATTTTGGGTCAATTCCTTTATGTACCATATCAACTGGGCTCCCAACATTTGGAGAAAATGATTTTCTGTCTTATTATCCTCCTTATGCTGGGGGGAAACATTTGGTCACCCAATATGACAGTACTCAGTCACTTTTTGGTCAAACTAACATTGACATGAATGTTTGTCAATGGCAGCCCACTCTGCCTATACAACCAAAAACGGTTGTACACTTGTATCAACCAGTTCAACCTGTTACATCCACTTCATTACCACTTGTTAATACAGAGAGGATTGGAGGCTTACTTGTTCAGTCGCTTCCAAATGGCTCCTTCTATCGCTTCCGATACAGCTTCAAATTCAAGCGGTTTGTTGGTTGAATGCTTCTTGCAAGAAAGAACACTCAAACAATAGAAGATGCAATAATATAGATCTCTATTCAAGCTAGTTAGCGAAATCAGTAAAGCATAAACCATACACATTAACTAAGATCTTGCAATGTAGAAAATCAAAGCCAATACAGATGCATATAGGGAAAAATAAGTAGTATTCTTTATTGATGATAGAAGGAGAGGTTACAACCAAGTGACTGATTTGAAGTGACCTTCCAACAACGTTCCCAAGCCTCATCAAAATATAAATCTCTCCAGCAACAGCTACACAAATCTAGCTCTCAATTGAAAATTATCCAGCATTTCTCTACTCAAATTCTTCCTCCTCAAGCACTTAGATCTATGCTCAATTTATAGATGAATTGTAGGTTTTTTTGCAATCAATGACTTTCCAATAATAGTCAAGACATGTTTCCAGTCATGTAGATGTCAAATGGACACTTGGATCTGAAGCTTGACACATGTGAACTCTTCTAGAAGGCACTGGCCAAGTGGAGATTCCAGAACAATGAGAATTTCACTCCCAATGTGACCAACACACCTGTGACTATCGGGAAGTGCTTTGCAGAGAAACCTTGAATGGGGTTACCTGCATATGCAACGCACTTAGGCCCCTTAGAGCCTACGTTGGTGAGCTCTCATATGCTATATAATAAGCTTCAAACCTTGGAAACCTTTGCTTGATGAAAGTCTTGCTTGATTTGTCGTGTTTCTTGTCTTAGGGAATGTGGCAACTGAAATGATAGGGAATGATAGACCCTTGATCATTGTTCCTAGAGATGATGTCCAGTTAACCAGGCCATTGGGAATGGTGCTGAAATTGAGCTATAACAATTTCCCCCTAAAGCATGAGATCCAAATAATAAGAACATTTGATTGAGATGCTTTACACTGTGATGAGTCTGGAAACGAAGCGGAGTGGTCACGTGCATCAATATTACAATACATTACATCATGATATATCCTCTTTGATCATAATTCTTGATGGTAGGAATTCCTATGTTTAACACATAAAATAATATAATAACATGTACATAATTCAGAAAGTCATCTTCATTGGAATGTTGCCCAAATGTAGACATGCCTACTGATATAGGCCCATGTTTGGATGCTAATCTATATCTAAGGTCACCATACAGATGATGTGTACAAAAATCTTGAAATCACAGCCCAGATGGCTGAAAATAGATCCAGGGTCTTCTTATCTCGTTCACTTGATCATTCGGGTACAAGTCTAGCCATGCGAATATATGATTTGTAGTCAAACATGGAAATACATCGTTTGATTACCAGCCAATGATGTGAGCTATTAAAAAACGCGAGAGAACCATCATTTATGTCAATGGCCCTCAAGGTACTACATTACATTTCATAAGGCGTGAATAGATGATTTGATGTCGAACGCCAAACAAAATCTTCGGTCAAAAGTCCGGAAGCGAGGATCTTGTCGATGCTGTAACAAGCCTCATGGTACTGGAATATGATGTTTCTGAGTGAACTTCCTAGATATTTATTTTTCATCGACAGGAAGTCACCTTATTGAAAAACAAGAGTTACTGATTTCAGAGACAAGGGTATGACTTGATATAGCAATTTTCAGGGATGACGGTCATGAAAATGAAGGTTTATGAGTATTTCAGAAGGATGAGTTTTTAATCACTGGATGACTTCTCTTGAACATATCGGCGACACTGTGATGACTTGGAAGAATTGACCCAAAACCGAAGTGAAGGTATGATGAAAAATAGGTGTGAATGAACCGTCAAGATGATTACCCAACCCAAACAGTCATGGACATGGAGTGAAAGAATTGTCATGTTCAAGAGCGACTTGCTACCAAAAAGAAACTTTGCTTACTTTTCCAAAATTTTCCCCGGTCATTTGTCGACCAATACCTCTTTATTTTTTAACAAGCTTGAGGAGGATAACATTTTCTTGATCTATAATTCAACCCTTCGGGTGAATAAATTATCGCTATTTAATAATTTGACTATTCTAGCGATGAATTAAACTCGATTCTTGCCATCATCGACAAGCCCGTCACTATTTTATGTTTTAACGAGCTTAACGACAGTGATAGGTTGGTCCTTTTTCATATTTAGAGAGTCTGAAAAAGAGGACGAAAGATAACTCCAAAAGTACTTTTTTCATAAATTTGTCACCCATATTCGAAAAAGTGTAAAATAATATCTGAGAGAACCTCTTTGGTCATGTTTAACCAAGGTATTCCTTTTTCGTAAATAATCCATCTCAGTCCGGAAAAGGGTTAAACTTATACTGTGTAGATATCAAATCATTTACTTTTACGAGCTCGAAAAGACAAGTGCTTGGAAATATTTTCACATGATTGGAGTCTGAAAAGAGCTGAAAGAAGACTCCAGGGGTTCCTTTTTCGCTGTTATCGAAGCTCGAAAAAGAGATAAAAGTGCGCTTCAAATACTTTTTTGTTTTTAACAAAGCTCGAAAAATAAGGAGAAAAAGTATGCTTTGTGGTCGAGTCATTCTTTGAATAAATCTGCATGGATAATATGTTCATCAGTTGTATTTCTTGTTCAGAACAACATCAAATGGATTAAAAATACCCGTTTCATGATAAAAACATAATAAAACAATATTCATAGCAATAAATTTAACTTGCAAACAATTAAATGACTATAAAAACTAGTTTCACTATTCATTTTTACCATTCCATAGTTACCATTTTCATTTTGGAGCTCTGAACCTGACTTTTCCCCCAAACTTCAGTCATTTCTGTGGATGGATTTTGTCGCCATTTGATCCAGGTTAGTGCCATGAACCTCCTCTTCCCTTTAGTATTCATTTCATTTCCATTCTCTGCAAATTTTTAGGGTTTTAAGGCCCCTAGGGTAAATTCTGCCCAAAATGAGGGCAACACACCCCTGAATGTATAAACCTGCGTTGCATAGCAGGTACAGTGAGGGGTACCTGCATGTGTAACACACTGTCACAGCCCAGGGAGTGCGTTAGGCGTAGTTCAAGTTTTTGATTTTCATGTTGTGCCCAAAATTTTCCTAGTTTTTTGCAATGAATGGAATCTAATGGATCTTATGGTTGAACTTTAGGTTTCCATCAGATTATAATGACGATTACATGGAGGGAAAGAGAACATGAAGAAAAAGATATGATTACCTTGAATGATTCGGGTACTGTAAGAGCCCTAAGAGATTGTAGACTACTTAAGTACTTCAAATTGTCAGGAATGAGGCAAAAAATAGAAATCTTGGAGTTCTTAGTTTGAGCATGGGATCCAGCGATAGAGGCATTTCACATTAAAAACAAAGTGGTTCCCATAACAGTTGAGGACACTTATTTTCTCATAGGTTTGTCGAGGAGAGGCTTGCCCATTTCTCTCACAGGGTCTACCATTGGAGGAGAGACAGTGAGGGATTATGTTATGCAGTATTGCTATCCAGGGGCAGAACCTAGCAAATATGGAAAAATAAACATTTGGGATGTCAACGATTTGCCTTTGAGAACCATCCTTTTCATGATTGCTAAAAATTCTGGCACTCTTACACTACATGTAGCGAACAGATCGTATATGCAGTATGCGCTAGAGTGCTTAGAGCCAACAATCTTCAACTGGTCTGAAGCTGTTCTATCTCAGATAAAGGAACAAATGAATAAAGTAAAGGGAGTAAGGAGGAAATTTTTTAGTTATGGTTCAATCCTTATCTCCTTCGCTTTGGAATGGATTCCACTGATTCAGCCACAACATGTAACATTGAATATATCTAGTCCTAGAGATCCTCGAATGCAGAGATGGGTAGAACTCATGGGTCGGCATGTAGGCCAATCGATCGTTGTGTTCTATACCTCATTCTTTGCTTGGTTCCGGTGACAGATCATCGCCATTGATGAGTACACATATGCAGGCATCGACTTCCGAGGATATCTAGATTTAATATTACTAGAAGGCGCTTAGTGGGGTGCAAAAGGTAAGAATGTTTTGGCCATGTTTTTTTATTTTTCTAAGGTTTATACAATGTTTTTGTGCCTTTATTTCTTTCAAAGACTAAACTAAATTTTTTATGTAATGAAGATATTGGTCATGTTCAACCAGTAGAGGAACCAGAGCGCGAAGCAGATGTAATATTCCAAATTAGGAACAGCTCATGAAACATGAATAAAAAATGAATTTCCAGAAACATATACAATAAAAAACTTAAATGGACCCCTGGATCCCATAAAATAATAAATATACAATCTAAATCCAATATTATAGCTGAAACAAAGCAAACTAGGTGGGTTAAACAGATCTCCCACACCTAGGATTGCCAAAAAGTGCTAAAACCCCAAGACTGCAAAATGCTGAAGCAGCTGCTCAAGGGAATACGCAGTATAAGAGAGGTTTTACACATAAAATAATAGGAGAAAAATATATCTACTCATTTATTGATAAATAATTATGAAGAACATAGATCTAAGCTCCTTATACAAAATACAAAAGAAACTGGCAAGGGTTTCTTGTCAAACACTCTACATACAAAATGGGATATTTAGTAATTTACTGAATCACCAATGAAAAACTGAATTACATGAGTGTGCAAGGCTGGAAATATGTCTGATCTAATGTATATCCCTCAAGGGCTTCCTCCCATGAAAGGATGAACCTCTCAATCACAAGGAAACTCAGCAACGGAGCCACCAAACCATGCAATGAACAAAGCCTCCAAAATAACGCATTCCCTAGCATAAAAAACGCTGGGAATGTATGGGACATGTGTGGTCTGATACCATAGATCTAAAATAAGCTCTAGATCTCTCCAAACAGATATCTCAAGTGAAGGAAACCTTCCTCCAATGAGAAACTAGCTCAGAAGCCGGGATTCCAATCCCTTCCACTGCTGCACCCAGCAACACTGCACAATCTCCGGAAAATTTGTGTTGATGAAGATGGATGAATATTGGCCTGAAAACCTGATGTGTAATTATGAATTCAAACTCTCCCAATGTGGCTCCTCAAAGGAAAGAGGTGGGATTCCCACCCGGGAACACCCAGTGCTAAACAACACTGCAGCTTTGCTAAGCAGCAAAGCAGCAACAAGTCTTGGCAGACAAGAATAATAATCTAGAACATGATGAATAATGCTGCCATCCTCTTCCTTATATAAGACATGATTTTTCTTGCCCTTGGCCCTACTCAATTAGGTAATCTCTATCCCAAGATACATCTCCCTCCAAAATTGCGTTATTCCTCCTTGGATTCCTCCTCCACTAAAACTGCGTTGTTGACTTAGTCAAAGCATCTTGATTTTAACCCTATTCACACATGGAGGTGTTTTATTGAGCTAGAAAGAATGTCCCATTTCACACTTGGAGTGTTTTTATCCTCCTTAGGAGAGTTATGGGCTTTTCTACCCACTTATTCACCGACTAAAGCTGCTGTTAACTCTAATGTTCCATTTAGCTTTGAGGCTAAAATTTTGGAACATTACAGTCCTCCCCTCCAAAATATTTCCTTGTCCTCAATAAAATGTATAAGGAGAGAAAAATTTCTCCCCTCCTCCTCATGTGGCCTCCCATTAATGGCCTCCATCACTGCATCAAGAGAATCTGCAAATAAACTGACATCCAATGCTTCCTCCCAAGTGTGCAATACCAAAGTGTCTGCATCAATCAAAGGTGGAAAGTGTGAATGGAAACTTGCTTGCTGTTTCATGGCCTCCACAAAGTAGGAGTGATGATCATCATGGTGAATGAGTGCCTCCCTGACCCATGCTATCATCCAAATGAATTGAGTCACCCTCCAACATGGTAACTCATGAAAAGTATCCTCCACCTTTGGCTCTTGAAATGTAGGTGGGCTGAATAAGTGAACATGATAGGAAAGAGGTCCTATCCCACATTTTCCTCCTCTCCACTTATGATAAGTGTAGAAGGCATGCTGATCTTGGATTGCAACATGATTTCCCTCCAATGGCAAGAAGAAGATTGAGCCTCCAAGGACTCTCCCTCCAAAGTCATGAGACATATCAACCCAAACCATTCCATCCAAGATGAATGGCACATCATCACCATTTTGCCTCCAAATTAGAAAATTTCTGAAAGTTAGGTGCAATTTTGGATGGTGCCCAAGGTTCTCCAAGTGGATATTACGCAGTCCCCCCAACTACTGCTTGAGAATTTCATATAGCAAGTGGTCCTGCAACAAGTTACAAGCTGTATATGTTTTCTCTCCCAACATGGGGAATTAAGCATCAATTTATATCAGCTGTACATAGATAAAATAACAATACACTTTCCCAAATTCATGTATATATGGGCTACTATCATCATAAACATTGGCCCTAAAGTGACCATGAAACCCAAAAATACTCTTGCTCTTTTGAGGAGCAATGCACTATTCAAACATGGTGGGAAAGTACAAATACTCAATGGAGTAATCAACAAGTGCAGAAATGAATTTCCAAACATACATAGTGAGTAGGCTAAAAGTGAGGTCCATGTATAAGCTCCCCCATGAGGATTCCGTCACAAAAATATGCAAGAAGGGATACACATATTATTTGGAACACTCCATCAATAAGAACACACTACCATGTGACAACGCTGTAGGCCATAAGAATAAGGCTCCATGACTTCTCCCTTTGAAATTCCACATGCCAAAGCCATCCACCATCATGCTGCTATGTGAGAAGATCATATTCCGACATGGAAGTCTCTCATGATCCTCCAATACTAAAGGGTAGCCTCCTTGCACCATGAATGTGCCTTTCTTCTCTTCAGAAATATCATGAAAAGTATGGGAAAATTTTTTCCCATACTCTCCCAAGTGCAAACATAGCAACAACAACTTTTGCTGCTGCCTCATCTCCCCCTCATACAAGCCACATAGTAAGATCATGAAGGCCAACTTGTATGATGCTCCTACCAAATAGTCTTCTTCTGCTCTTTCATATGGGTGCCATGCCATCCAATTGGTTTCTCTCTCCATACAAAGATTCCCTTGAAAAAAAACACATCAGAAATACATGGAAGCAAGATACAATAAAAACAAGTTTCCAAATGACAACCAGAGAGTGAATCATGGTTCCCCTCATGGAACCAGTGCAATGCATCCTTGGCCTGCATCAAAATAAGAAACAACAAGTGATTTTCTAGCCACATTTTTTGCTGCCACAGTCATCTCATAAGACGAAAACATGAAGTTACAAGATGGTGCCAATGGTGCACACCAAGAAACATGTGGCTTCCCCCACAAACCATCAGAAGGATAGCCAAGATCAAGGCTACAAGTAGCTGCAAGCACATCATCATATAGTATGCAAGAAGAGATAATTATTCTTGTTACATCATGCTGCTCAAATAAGGGAAAGAATTACAATAAAAAATGTGAAATTATATCTCCTCCATCATGTACTTGAGGCCTTGAGCTGAAATGGCTCCACTGGAAATTCTCCCTCACTCCCAATGAGTAGGAAGGTGGCTGTGACATCCTCTCTATGACCATCCGGGCTATGCATCTCTCCATATGCTGATATATGTCCTGCTAGATGCCCTCCCAAGTGAACTCCTCCATCAAATGGAAATATGCATCAAAGTTCATAGAAGAGAAGTCCTCTTGTGCTGCATGTAGCAGCTTCTCCTTGAGGCTAGAAGATATAGTCAAGAAAATCCTGCCATCGGAATAGATGACCACATCATCCACCATGTATATGTCATCTCCATCTGGGTCATCAAGAATCATGCATGCACCAAGATCCTTGGAGTACTCTACCAAGAGCTAAGATCTCCAATAAGGATCAATCCTCCTAAGAGATAGTGCTGGTGATCAGGCATGTGAAGCTCTCCTCATGTTGCTGCCTGCTACTTTGACATCCCCCATGCCAAAGTCTTCCTCCAAACTCTTCACCTCTCAAAAATCCAAGAGTGGTGAACCCAAAGACAAGATATCCCTCATCAACTGTAGATCTGGTGGCCTTCCTGGTGGAATGCCTCCGTGTAGTGAGACATCAATGTCAAAAGTGGACTGTACATATGGTTGGGAAACCTTGCCCTTGCTTTCATAGCACAATACAGTTTGCTTCCTCTTTGCACTAGCTCTTTGAAATAGAGAAGGGTGTGTGCTCCTCATCAACTGATGCTGCTCTTCCTCCCTACCTCCTCCTTCCAGCTGCAATGCTGCACAATCATGCTTCTCACTGATTGTGCTTGGACCTCCATGTATGAGATCCTGGGGAACTTCTTGTAAAGATACAAGAATCCCTCCTGTTGGAGCATGTGCTCCTCTTCCCTCTGCATGAGGCACTGGATGTGCTCTAGATGTGACAACATTTTTTCCCTCATCCTCATCAATGTGTATGGGAAACATCTCAATAGTTGGATCCTCCTGTGAAAAGGAGATCCCCATGCCCTCTTGTTCAAGAATATGAACTAGAGGATCAATCCTCCTAAGAGATAGTGCTGGTGATCAGGCATGTGAAGCTCTCCTCATGTTGCTGCCTGCTACTTTGACATCCCCCATGCCAAAGTCTTCCTCCAAAATCTTCACCTCTCAAAAATCCAAGAGTGGTGAACCCAAAGACAAGATATCCCTCATCAACTGTAGATCTGGTGGCCTCCCTGGCGGAATGCCTCCGTGTAGTGAGACATCAATGTCAAGAGTGGACTGTACATATGGTTGGGCAACCTTGCCCTTGCTTTCATAGCACAATACAGTCTGCTTCCTCTTTGCACCAGCTCTTTGAAATAGAGAAAGGTGTGTGCTCCTCATCAACTGATGCTGCTCTTCCTCCCTACCTCCTCCTTCCAGCTGCAATGCTGCACAATCATGCTTCTCACTGATTGTGCTTGGACCTCCATGTATGAGATCCTGGGGAACTTCTTGTAAAGATACAAGAATCCCTCCTGTTGGAGCATGTGCTCCTCTTCCCTCTGCATGAGGCACTGGATATGCTCTAGATGTGACAACGTTGTTTCCCTCATCCTCATCAATGTGTATGGGCAACATCTCAATAGTTGGATCCTCCTGTGAAAAGGAGATCCCCATGCCCTCTTGTTCAAGAATATGAACTAGAGGTCTTGCTTTCGGCAAAGTGTAATGCAAGATGTTAGCTCATCCCATGGTTTTCTGAAGTGGAGTTTCGTCCATCACATGCAAGGGTTTTGTTTCTCAAGTTTTCCTTTCTCATTTTCCTTAGGAAGTTTTTCACCAAACCTCCCCATCAATGTTTCTATGAATCTTGCATAAGATGAAGTGTTGGCATTCTTTAAAGAACAAGATTCAAAAATCCACCATGCATGAGCCTTACCTCTAAAATTTAGAGCTGAAACTCTGATGGCTTCATCTATGGAAATATGGTGTAGCTAAAAATAGGAGTCTAGCTCCTTCACCCAAGCTCCAGCTGAACATGTAGGTGATCCGACAAAAGTAGATAGAAGAAATTTACCTGCATCTTGCTGTTGGTTCTTCTCCACCTGGATCTTGCAAAACTCTTGGAAATCAGTATGATCTCTAAACCTCTCAGTTTGAGATTCATACTCCTGCAACAAATCACTAAGAGTTCTCCTCTTAGGCATTTTTTCTCCTCCCATCCATCTCAGGATAGCTCTGGGAACTTGACTGCACTGTGCATCATGGACTGTAGCTGCATGCTCACACTCACCATGTGAAAATATAGATTCATCTCTATATTCAACATCCTTTGGAGATCCCATCTCCAATCTCATCTTCTTCAGCTCTCCTTGAAAGCTCTTCATAGATTTTGGAAGAAGATTTGTAAGCTTGTATTCCTTTCTTCCTGCACATACTGAAGATTTTTGGCTTCTATCCATCTCTCCTTCTTCTGATAGCTAGATCTCATAGGCTGAGCCAGAGATCATGTTTTGATACCACTGTAATATTCCAAATTAGGAACAGCTCATGAAACATGCATCAAAAATGAATTTCCAACAACATATGCAATAAAACCCTGAAATCGACCATTGGATCCCATAAAAAATCAATATAAAATCTAAATCCAATATTATAGCTGAAAAAAAGCAAACTAGGTGGGTTAAACAGATCTCCCACACCTAGGATTTCCAAAAAGTGCTAAAACCCCAAGACTACAAAATGCCGGAGCAGCTGCTCAAGGGAATGCATAGTCTAAGAGAGGGTTTACACATAAAAAAATAGAAGAAAAATATATATACTCATGTATTGATAAATAATGCTGGAGAACAAAGATCTAAGCTCATACAAAATACAAAAGAAACCGACAAGGGTTTCTTGTCAAACACTCTACATACAAAATGGGATATTTAGTAATTTACTGAATCACCACTGCAACACTGAATTAAATGAGTATACAAGGCAGGAAAGATGTTTTATCTGATGTAGATCCCTCAAGGGCTTCCTCCCATGAAAGGATGAACCTCTCAATCACAAGGAAACTCAGCAACGGAGCCACCAAACCATGCAATGAACATTGCCTCCAAAATAACGCATTCCCTAGCAGAAACAGTGCTGGGAATGTATGGGAAATGTGTGGTTTGATACCAAAGATCTGAAATAAGCTCTGGATCTCTCCAAACATATCTCTCAAGTGAAGGAAACCTTCCTCCAATGAGAAACTAGCTCAGAAGCCGAGATTCCAATCCCTTCCACTACTGCACCCAGAAACACTGCACAATCTCCGGCAAAGTTGCGCTGATGAAGATGGCTAAAGCTTGGCATGAAAAAATGACGTGGAATGATGAATGAAAACTCTCCAAATGAGGCTCCTAAAATGAAAGAGGTGGGATTCCCACCCAGGAACACCAAGTGCTAAACAGCACTGCAGCTTTGCTAAGCAGCAAAGCAGCAACAAGCCTTGGCAGACAAGAATAATAATCTAGAACATGATGAATAATGATGCCATCCTCTTCCTTATATAAGACATGGGTTTTCTTTCCCTTAGCCCCGCTCAATTAGGTCATATCTATCCCAAGATACATCTCTCTCCAAAATTGTGTTATTCCTCCTTGGATTCCTCCACTAAAACTGTGCTGTTGACTTAGTCAAAGTAGCTTGATTTTAACCCTGTTCACACATGGAGGTGTTTTATTGAGCTAGAAAGAATGTCCCATTTCACACTTGGAGTGGTTTTATCCTTCTTAGGAGACTTATGGGATTTTCTACCCACTTATTCACTGGCTAAAGCTACTGCTAACTCTGATGTTCCATTTATCTTTGAGGCTAAAATTTTGGAACATTACAGCAAATGTGCCAAAAGAGAGGGCTATTGGGAGAGAAGTCCTTTAGGACCTTGATATGGTTGAGAATTTGGCTGAGCTTCAGCATCACATAGAGGGGTTGACCTTTGGGATTCTGGATTGTCGTATCGAAGAGCTTCCCATGCGACTGCAACGACACACTATTGGGGTTCCTAACCATTGGATGCAGTTTCTCCGTAGGATTGCTAGATCTATAGCATGCTACCATGAGAACCACTAGTTTACTTGTGAATTTTTGCATACATTTTGAGGTTAGATGACCAATGTGTCTTGGGCACAAATTTTGTAAAAACCTATAACTATATATTTATATGATTTCAGAGTTTTTCCTATGTTTAATGCACAATCCTATTCAATGATGTGAATTTTTTCTTTACCTATGTCGCAAATGTCTGTCTAAAACTTGATTAGCTAATGAATTAGTCAAAGTGTTCAAATTTCTGGAAATGTGTTGATATTGAATGAAATCAAAATGTCTTTCCAAATGTTGAACTCTTAGGAACAATCTAAGAAGTGTTAGATTTCTAATAGTATAAACACGTGTAAGTTTTAATACCACAAGTTGTGAGTCTAACCTTATGATTATGCGGTTAATACCAAATGAAATGGCATCAGAGAAAAGTTCGATCAACGTGCTATAATCAGCGATATTGTTCGTTGATCTATCAATAAAAATCCCTTGAAAACTCACTAACTCGCCGTTCGGAGCGAAAATGGCCCATGTTGCAGAGGATAAATTATGTGCATTATGACTAGCACCATCAGAGTATCCAACAAATGGTTCCGAAGATTCAGACATCTGCCATAAAATGTAAAGCGGATTACTAAGTTCAAGAAAAATCTAAAAACAAATTAAGATAGTGAATAAAAATCAACAACATATATACAATATAATACAAAAAATTACTATGCTCATGATTAAGAATAGTAACGTTTCAAATACAACCCATTTCTAGGTTGTGCCAATGGAATCCCATCGTAATCAACTAACTCGTAGGCACCCTTAGCAAGAACTATTTTGACAATATAGGGGCCATGCCACAATGGCTTGAATTTCCCTATACCTATTACATCAACTTCTTGATTTTAAAGAACTTAGTCACCCTCTCAGTAGATGCGAGGCTGGAAATTTTTGTATCATTGTGCCTTTATACATCTCTTATGCGTTTTGTCGGCCAATTGGGCTTCACGATGCATTTCATCAAGATGGATGAGGTTAAGGAGACACACTTCTTATTTTGAGGTGTCAGGTAACAAGTCTATCATGATTTTTAACGATGATATTTCGCATTGGATTGGTAAGATAGCTTCCAGACCATACACCAACCTAAAAGGAGTAAATCCGGTTGTGTTTCTCACTGTGGTTTGATACACCCACAAAGCGGAGTACATGATCAAGTGCCAGTTCCTTTTACAGACTCATATCATTCGTTTAAGAATTTTTTTAATAGCCTCAACTTGTCCATTTGATTGTGGATAATAAGGAGTAGAATTATCATGTGACAATCCTAACTTTGTAGTCAATTCAGACATCATATGGTTGCAAAAATTCTTCCCATGATCCGTAACTATAGCCTGTGGGACCCCAAACCGTGCAATAACGAGGTTGAAGAAAAACAATATAGTTGTTTGTCCTGTGTTATTAAATGTAGGTATCGCTTCGGCCCATTTGGTAAAATAGTCGATTGCGACAATAATATAACCATGCCCCCTAGACGAAGGAGGGTTATAGGTCATGAAGTCAATATCCCATTTCGTAAATGGTCTAGTAGAGACAACATGATGCATTGGCACTGGCGGTTTGCGGATTTTATGATAAAAAATTTGGCATGCATGACAAATTCTGACTACGAGGATGCAATCTCGAAAAATAGTAGGCAAAAATTAACTAGCACAGAGTATCTTCTGCGCGGTAGCATATCCAGATAAGTTTCCACCACAAGCCCCAACATGACAATCATTTAACACTTTTTCGGCCTCCTCATGAGTGAGGAATCTTCTTAAAATGGTATCAACACCATGACGATAAAGTGTATCGTTGACGATCAGATAATCTTTGGCTTGGTATCAAATACGTCGCTAATTAGAGCTAGAGGTATTAGGTCGAAAATTTTGTGTTTGGAGATAAATGATGAAATCCCCATACCATGGATCAGATGATTTGATCAGAAACAGAGACTCTTCTGGAATAGATGGTTCCAAAGTAGTAGCAGTACTATCAAAGGGAAGGTCACATAGAAGCTTAGCCAAAAATAAAGACTTCTTTGACTTGGATTTGATGAATTCCAAATCAAATTCTTGCAAAATGACAATCCATTTTGAATATTTCCCCCCCAGCAATTGACGTGATAAGATATAAGTCATGGGGTTGAAATCCAAAACTATTGTTGTTTTTCAGAGCAGGATATAATGGCGAAATCTTTGGACAACTTGAACAGCTGCCAAGGCAAGATTTTCCACGTACGAGTACTTAACTTCCGTATCATTGAGATTATGACTCAAATAATAGATTGGATGTTCAATTCCGTCTTCTACTTGGACCAAAACCATAGCGATGGTCGTTTCAGCCACAACGATATATAGGAAATAATAATTTTGATAATTAGGAGGATACATTAATGACGCTCAGACAAGAGTGTCCTTGACAACATCAAAATAATCTTGCACAACTTGGTCCTAATGGAAGGGAACCCCGTTTTTCAATAATCGAGTAAATCCTTTAGCCATTTCGGCGTAGTTTGGAATGAACCTTCTTAGGAAGTTAGCCTTTCCTTGAAGTTTCTGTATCTGAAGTAAGTTTGATGGTGTAGGAAAATCAAGAATGGCCTGTACCTTCAGTGGGTCTATTCAATTTCCTTCTTTTGAGACTACGAATCTGAGCAATCGGCTAGAACCAACACAAAACACACATTTATGTGGATTTAGGCGTATCTTGTAGTGTCGGCAGCGTAAGAAAATGGCTCTCAAATGCATCGGGTGATCAGTCCGATTTTGTGAATGCATTGGTATATCATCTAGATATGGTTGAAAAATGTGCTTGATGTCGTTGAAAGCATAATCCATTGCTCTCTGAAAATTTTCCCTAGCGTTATTTAAACGAAACCGTAGTTTCCTATATGCGAATGTGCCCTAGGGATAGATGAATGTTGTCTTATGTTGCTCATCTGGGCGAATATTGATTTTATTGTAGCTAGAAAATCCATCCACGAATGAAAATATTTCACATCCAGCACAATCGTCAATAATCTGGTCGATAAAGGGAGTAGGATAGTTGTTGTTTGGACAAGCATGATTAACATCTCGATAATCGGCGCACACTCTAATGGTTCCTTGTTTTTACATAACAGGAATGATATTGGAAACCCACTTAGTTAGCGGAATAGTGTAAATGAAACCAGCTTGCAAACATTTTTCAACTTCTAATTTGATGGTAGCGGATTTCTTTGGATGAACAAAATGAAGCCGTTGACACACCGATTTGACATCAGGATACATATTAATAGTGTGTTCAACTATACTAGTATCTATGCCTGGCATTTCCTCATAAGACCAAGCGAATACGTCACGAAATTCACGAAAAAGAGAGTGATATGAATCAAGTTCTAATGGAGAACAAGATACACCGACATGAATATTTTCTAGAACACTAGGTTTGGTCGAAATATCGATAGAAATCATTTCTTCGATATTTTATAAATTTCGCTCAGAGTCAATTGCATTAATTGGTAAAGAATTCAAAAAGAAAGTTTTGATGGATGGGTGATATAGTTCACTGAGATTGTTTTCTTCATAATTAGGAAGATGGGAATGATGATGATAATCTTCCCATGGTCCTCCTTCTGACATCATAGCTTCCAAAATATTTTCATCTGTCAAAATTTTTGAGGAAAATGGATTAGATGGAGTACCAAAATACAAGAAACGATCAACCCAAACACTCGGCGATGCTGATTTCGGATTTGCCGTCGAAGCAAAATAGATTGATTTCTATGCCAGATCAATAGGGCTGGGTGGTAAAACATCATCCAACATAGAAATATTAGAATCACCCCTACTCTCCCTTAAGAAATATAGAGTGGAAGAGATCATGTAGCAGGTCTCTATACTTGCAATTTCTACCAACGTCGCAGGCGACGGTAATGCAAAGGTTCCAATAAGAGTAGAATCCTTTAAGAGTACTAAACCAATGTTATGAATTTCTAGTTGGGGTAAGTGAACAAACGGAATGCTTCCAGTTACCTGCGAAGCAGAGGAAAAAAAGGATAATTGATTAATGACTGTGATTGTACCTTTATGTGGAAAGGAAGTCATTCTAAATTATGTAGAAACAATGATAGTCATTTCATATACCCATGGTCTTCCAAGTAAAATATTATAGTCAAGGGGTCCGTCAAAAACCTCGACATCAATATTCATTATTTTGCCCCCTAATTCAACATGTAGGTTATTGATAATACCACAAAGTTTATATGTTTGTCCATCAGAAGCCTTCAACGTCGTTGATGATTGTGATAATTGTGGCGAGCCAAGTGACTTCCAACAGTTTAGAGACATAATTCACGTACTCCTTCATCAATAATAGTGCACAAGGTGATTGAGAACATTTACTTGTATGGGAATGCCAATTCTGCTGGTAATTGCGGCACATAGCCTGTATGGTTAAAGACGACAATATTAGAATTAGTCGGATCAATTCCACCAATGGAAGACAGTAAAGCCTACTTCTGGGAGGGAAAATTTTGTAATACCTCAAGAGCAGACATAGCTGAAGGGGACTGAGCCAAATATTCAACTATATTATAATTTTTTGCAGCTCTTGCTCGAGGATTATATGTTGATTTATGAATTACTCCCTTCGGTGGCTTAATTGTCAATTCAAGAATAAAAATAGGTGGTATTGATTCATTAGATGGATTCGTTGTCAAGGTAGTAGGTTGATCAGTGGCCAGACTACCATAGTCTTTATTCCGCATTGACACCAAAATATCTTGTGAAGGTTTTGTGGTGGATAACATCAACACTTGGGAAATAGGAGCTGGATCCGTAGCAACCAAATTAGTGTCCGGATTTGGAAATGGGTATGTCAACATAGTTGATGCATGAGAAGTCTTGATGATTTTGAGACTTCAGCACGGTGAGGACAATCCCTAACAAAGTGTTCCTCATTACAAATTATTCATGGATAACGAGGTTTCTATGGTCCATACGGTTGATCAGATGATCTTTCTTGTGGGTTAGAAGTTTTCTTTTTCTTTGATTTCCCATTTTTCTTACCTCCTGGGTGCTTGTCACTTTTTCCTTTGTCAAATGACATGACATTAATTTCAGAAGTAGGAGCAGGATCAGATGCAATAGCATGGTGTGTGTTTGCAGTGCCTATCAAGCCGTCTCCGACATGAGAGTCCTTTCTTTGAGGAGGAACATTGAAATGAGATCGTGCATTAGGAATATTTTCATAGAGCGTGCCAGACTGAGTATAAATCAAGTCTAAATATTGGGCACGAGTGATAACTTGATCTTCTGTGATGACGCCACCTTTAGCCACATCCTCAGTTATAGATGGTAATAGGGAATTAATGAACCATTCAAAAAGGAGCTGATCGGGAACAAATGTCTTAACATTCGTCGACGACAACGCCACTCATGAATATGATCAGAAATGTGAGTAGCATTAGCCTGTTTGAAGTTGTTCAAGAGTTCCATTCTAGTTTTGTATCTGATCGATAACTGGAAATGGGTAAAAAAGACAGTAGTTAAAGCAGTGAAATTTTCGAAAGAAGCTCTAGGTTACTCAATGTACCATTTAGCAATCAGACCTGTAAGTGTACACTGAAAAATACATAGTCGAATAGAATCATCATTCAGGGAATTTGATGAACACCATAAATGATAAGTCATGACATGAGTCGACGGATCTTCTCCAGGGTTTCCATTGAATTTAGGAATATCAGAGGGTAATTTATGAGGTATCACTGGCCACCAAGGAGCATAATTTGTAGGATCATTGGTTAACCGGTTTATATCTAGTAATTCCAAGGTTGTAACAAAAGGAAACTGTCGATTAAGGTTAGGTTGAGCATAGCTAAGGTAAGATGGAATTTCTTGGGCAACAAGCCTTTTTGCACTAGCATACGGAATTTGCTACTAGTAACTTAGATAGGGGTTGTTTTGTATAGCAAACGCTTGAGAATTCTGTTGACCAAAACCTGGATATGTTACTTGACGAAATGAAGTTTGAGGCATTTGTGCTTGTGGCTTCCAAGGGGTCTGTCCATGAATGTTATAACCCAAATTAGTATAAGTTGGATTCGGTTGATATGTATAACCAGGTTGCATTTGTGACATCCCATAAAATGGTACACCAGCTTGTGAATAAATGATTCCTAATACAGGTTGTTGTAAATTAACCAAAGGATTTTGAGTCTATGGACCCAACATTTGATGATATTGAGTTAAATAAACCGCCTGATAAGGTTGATGTACAATATTTTGATTATGTAATAGGGGTATAGATGTATTAACAAGTGGTAATAAAGTGGGTGTAACAGGTTGAACTGGTTGATACGAGTGTACAACCGTTTGTGGTTTGATAGGCAGAGTGGGATGCCATTGGAAAAAATTCATGTCAACATTAGTTTGATCAAAAAGTGACTAAGTACTGTCATATTGGGTGACCAAAGGTTGTCCCCCAGCATAAGGAGGATAATAAGATGGAAAATAATTTTCTCCAAATGTTGGAAGTCCAGTTGATATGGTACTTAAAGGAATTGACCCAAAAGGACTGACTTGATATTTCCCTGATGATGTATGTAATGAATCAAGTCATTCAGTACTAACGATAGGAATACTAGTTAAAATACCAGATGATGACATTGGAAAAGACCACGATCGTGAAGATGCACCAGAGAAAGTGCCAGACAATGATTTGTAACCTGTTGGGATCGAAGGGCCACCATGCAAATATGACCCTGGTGAGGTTGTGAACATCGACTGAGTAGCGAGGGTAGGAGCTAACGTAATTTTAACAACAGACCCAACTGAAGATGTTGGTTCAGACATGGTTGTTTGACCAAATGTATACCTTCAAAAATCGACAGGATATTGAATGGAAATAGGATCAAAAAAATCAAATGGAAACGATTGAGTAAAAGTCTAGTACAGGTAAAGGTCCTCCCCAAAATGGGTTAGAGTTAAAAGTGTATCATCTTGTGGGATTTCTTCAATCGTAATTAAACCAGGAGGAATAACTTCACCATCAGGCCCAAAATATATTTCAGACAGTTGAATGTGTGATATAGGAGTTTCAATAGCTATAGAACTTTGTGGGATGACCAAGGTAGGAACAACTTCCGGTTGTTCGATTTCAGGATTCAGATGTTCTGGCAAAGAAGAGACAGGATATGGATCAATTTGTGATTAAACAACGTTGGGTCTAGGAGGTATGGTCTCAGCGATTGAATGGATCGTGACCACGGGTAGCTGTGAAGACTTCGTTTCAACAACAGTAGATGAACTGGGATGTGTGGAAACAATTTGAGCTAACTCTAGGTTAAAATATGATGTTTTTCCAGAGGTACGAATTGTACTTGATTCGACAGATCGTGATCGCCTTCGCCTACCAGAAGTAACTTCTAGTGGTAAAGGTGGTTTTAAAGTTAATCTACGTGAACGACAGGGGATAGGATTTTGTTCTTCCACAATTACTGATTTATTTTAACCAAAAAAAAAGAAAAAAAGAGGGTAATGCTAGGAAAAAGGGTTTACCAAGAAATTGTGAACTGTAGAATACCTCCTGGAAAACCAAGAAGTACGGGTAGGTAATCTCCCCGAATGCTCTGTTCGGTGTATCACAATTTCAATGCACCCGACTCGGTTCACTATGGATGGATAACACCTAAAATTTTTCCTCCCAAATATACCTGAATGTATGTGGAGGCCCAATTCTGTATTAGCGTTGTCTGATGCGAAACCGCACAGTGAGAGCACCCCTTTATACTTATCGTATTGTAACACCACGCGATATACCCAAAAGTACATGGATGATCTACGCTATACTTACGTACGTGGAGTGAGGTATCACACTCGGAATGTATCACAGACAAGTTAACGACAACTGCTATGTTTTACGACGCTAGAACACGTCTCTAGCCTAGACCTTCTAAATGTTATCGTTATGGTTCCAATGCGTTGTTAAGTAAATTGAGATTAAATTTATGTTGATCTTGCTTAACAATTTTCCTTTCAAAGGTTCACCGCGATGATGTGTATGAAATTCCTAAAATGCAAGCGAATAATGATAAACAAACTTTCACTTTCAGCTTTTTCAATGAAGAACCTAGCTACTAAGGGAAGAGAGAAAATAATTTGTGAGCAAAAAAATCAATGAGCATAAGCTAAATGTAGGTTTCCTAATGTTCCTTTTGCAAAACACACATTATTCTACATGCAAATACAAGTTTTTATTTTCAGTTTCCTTAATGTTATGAATGTAGAAAAGAAACTAAGTGCACTAAATCAACAATTCAAATGCTTTTTACTTTCGAGAAACGAAGAATACAAACGACAATTTATCTTTTGAAGGAAAAATGAGGATTTCAACAACAATTTCTCCTATCAAGGAAATGAAGATTTTATGAAAATTTCCTATTTTGAAAGAAAATGATTCTTAATGTGACCATAAAAAGTACTTTGAAATCAACTTGTCAATGATAAAGAAAAACTTTTTTTAAAACAACATTGAACAAATTTCAGTCAAAGGAGAAGAAGTATATAGAGTGATTGGTCAATTGAGGATCAAACTTTTCAGAACATAGCAGCAAACAAAACTGAAAAAAATTGCAAAGGAAAATTCAAGATAATTTGGGTACTTTCAGGAGTCAACACAGTCTCCAAGGGGAGACAGTGCTCTGCAACACAGGCCAGGAAGGGAGATAGTGCTCTGCAAAGCACTGTGTCCAGTCTAAGGGTGTGTTGGGCACATTATACAAAGAAAAATACTAATGTTTAACTCACTGTATTTGCAAATTAAACTCTGAAAAGGTTTAATATTTATGTGTAACAACTACTGGGTGGATAAACAAAGCAAATCAAAGGCTTAAACACCTATAACTAAGAGAAATTCTCCCCATTGGAGTCACCAATTTGTTTGGCCAGAATTGTGAATTACGGATAAATCATGCTTCCCTAGACAAGTGCTAGTATAGAACAACAGGTGAAAGACTATAAGACAATTTTTCCTAACTCATAATAGATACACAAAGAGGATTGGAGGCTTACTTGTTTAGTCGATTCCAAATGGATCCTTTTGTCGCTTCCGCTACAACTTCAAATTCAAGCGGTTTGTTGGCTGAATGCTTCCTGCAAGAAAGAACACTGAAACAATAGAAGATGGAATAATATAGATATCTATTCAAGCTAGTTAGCTAAATCAGTAAAGCATAAACCATACACATCAACTAAGATCTTGCAATATGGAAAATCAAAGCCAATACAAATGCATATAGGGAAAAATAAGTAGTACTCTTTATTGATGATAGAAGGAGAGGTTACAAACTAGTGACTACTTTGAAGTGACCTTCTAGAAACATTCCCAAGCCTCATCACAGTATAAATCTCTCCAGCAGAAGCTACACAAATCTAGCTCTCAATTGAAAATTCTCCAGCATTTCTCTACTCAAATTATTCCTCCTCAAGCACTTAGATCTGTGCTCAATTTATAGATTAACTGTAGGTTGTTTTGCAATCAACAACTTTCTAATAATAGTCAAGACATATTTCCAGTCATGTAGATGTCAAATGGACACTTGGATCTGAAGCTTGACACATGTGAACTCTTTTAGAAGGCACTGGCCAAGTGGAGATTCCGGAACAATGAGAATTTCGCTCCCAATGTGACCAACGCATCTATGAATGTCGGGAAGTGCTTTGCAGAGTAGCCTTGAATGGGGCTACCTACATATGCAACGCACTTAGGCCCCTTAGATCCTGCGTTGGTGAGCTCTCATATGCTATATAATAAGCTTAAAACCTTGGAAACCTTTGCTTGATGAAAGTATTTCTTTATTTGTCTTGTTTCTTGTCTTAGGGCATGTAGCAACTGAAATGATAGGGAATGATAGAACCTTGATCATCGGTCCTGGAGATGACTTCCAGTTAACCAGGTCATTGGGAATGGTGCCCAAATTGACCTATAAACCTTGGGATTACCAGATTTAAACCGGTTAACCAATGATCCTATAAATTATGCTCCTTGGTGGCTGGTGATACCTCATAAATTACCCTCTGATATTCGTAAATTCAATGGAAACCCTGGAGAATATCGTCGACTCATGTCATGACTTATCATTTATGGTATTCATCAAATTCCCTGAATGATGATTTTTTTCGACTACGTCTTTTCCAGCATACGCTTACATTTCCAGCTACTAAATGGTACATTGAGTTACCTAGAGCTTATTTCGACAATTTCACTGCTTTAGCTACTGCCTTTTTGACCCATTTCTAGTTATCGATCAGATACGAAACTGGAACGAAACTCTTGACCAACTTCAAACAGACTAATGCTACTCACATTTCTGATCATATTCATGAGTGGTGTCACCATCGACGAATGGTTAAGACATTTTTTCCCGATAAACTCCTTAATGAATGGTTCATTAAGTCCCTGTTACCATCTATAACTGAGGATGTGGCTAAAGGTGGCATCGTTATAGAAGATAAAGTTATCGCTCGTGCCCAATATTTAGACTTGATTTATACTCAGTCCGACACGCTCTATGAAAAAATTCCTAATGCGTCGCGATCTAATTTCAATGTTCCTCCTCAAATAAAGGACTCATGCCGGAGACGGCTTGATAGGAACTGCAAACACACACCACGCTACTGCATCTGATCCTGCTCCTACTTCTGAAATTAATGTCGTGTCATTTGACAAAGGAAAAAGTGACAAGCAACCAGGAGGTAAGAAAAAGGGGAAATCAAAGAAAAAGCAAACTTCTAACCCGCAGGAAAGATCATCTGATCAACCGTCTGAACCACGGAAACCTCATTATCCATGCATAATATGTAATGAGGAACACTTTGTTAGGGATTGTCCTCACCATGCTGAAGTCTAAAAAATCATCAAGACTTATCATACATTAGTTGTGTTGACATAACCATTTCCAAATTCGGACACTAATTTGGTTGCTACGGATCCAGCTCCTAGTTCCCAAGTGTTAATGTTATCCACCACAAAACCTTCGCAATATATTTTGGTGTCGACGCGGAATAAAGAGTATGGTAGTCCGACCACTGATCAACCTACTAATTTGACAACGAATCCATATAATGAATCAATACCACCTACTGTTATTCCTGAATTGACAATTAAGCCACCGAAGGGAGTAATTCTTAAATCGACATATAATCCTCGAGCAAGAGCTGCACAAAATTATAATATAGTTGAAGATTTGGCTCAATCCCATTTAGCTATGTCTGCTCTTGAGGTATTACAAAATTGTCCCTCCCAGAAGTAGGCTTTATTGTCAGCCATTGGTGGAATGATCTGACTGATTCTAAACTTTTCTTCTTTAACCATATGGGCTATGTGCCGCAATTACCGGCAGAATTGGCATTCTCTATACAAGTAAATGTTCTCAATCACCTTGTTCATCACACTATTATTGATGAGGGAGAATCTACGTGCATTATGTCTCTAAACTGTTGGAAGTCACTTGGCTCGTCGTGATTATCACAATCATCAATGAGGTTGAAGGCTTTTGATGGACGAACATATAAACCTTGTGGTATTATCAATAACCTGCATGTTGAATTAGGGGGAAAAATAGTGAATATTGATGTCAAGGTTGTTGACGGACCCCTTGAATATAATATTTTACTTGGAAGACCATAGGTATATGCAATGACTGCCATTGTTTCTACATACTTTAGAATGATTGCCTTTCCACATAAAGGTACAATCATAGTCATTAATCAATTATCCTTTTTTTGCCTCTGCTTCGCAGGTAACTAGAAGCGTTATGTTTGTTCACTTACCCCAACTAGAAATTTAGAACATTGATGTAGGACTCTTAAATAATTCCACTCTTATGGGAACCTTTGCATTATCTCCGCCCTCTGCGTTGGCAAAAATTGCAAGTATAGAGACCTGCTACATGATCTCTTCCACTCTATCTGGCTTAAGGGAGAGTACGGGTGATTCTAATATTTCTACATTTGATGATGTTTTACTGCCCAACCCTATTGAGGTGGCGTAGCAATCAATCTATTTGGCTTGGGCGGCAAATCTGAAATCAGCATCGTTGAGTGTTTGGGTTGATCGTTCCTTAGATTTTGGTACTCCATCTGATCCATTTTCCTCAAAATTTTTGACAGATGAAAATATTTTGGAAGCTATGATGTCAGAAGGAGAACCATAGGAAGATTATCATCATCGTTCCCATCTTCCTGATTATGAACAAAACAATCTCAGTGAACTATATCACCCATCTATCAAAACTTTCTTTTCGAATTCTTTACCGATTAATGCAATTGACTCTGAGCGAAATTTATCAAATATCGAAGAAACGATTTCTATCGATATTTCGACCAAACCTGGCATTGTAGAAAATATTCATGTTAGTGTATCTTATTCTCCATTAGAACTTGATTCATATTACTCTCTTTTTTGTGAATTTCGTGACGTATTCGCTTGGTCTTACAAGGAAATGCCAGACATAGATACTAGTATAGTTGAACACACTATTAATATGTATCCTGATGTCAAACTGGTGCGTCAAGGGCTTCGTTCTGTTCATCCAAAGAAAGCCGCTTCCATAAAAGCAGAAGTTGAACAACTTTTGCATGCTAGTTTCATTTACCTTGTTCTGCTAACTGAGTGGGTTTCCAATATCGTTCCTGTTAAGAGAAAACAAGGAACCATTAGAGTGTGCATCGATTATCGGGATGTTAATCATGCTTGTCCAAAATACAACTATCCTACTCCCTTTATCGACCAGATTATTGACGACTGTGCTGGATGCGAAATATTATCATTCATGTATGGATTTTCCGGCTACAATCAAATCAATATCTACCCAGATGACCAACATAAGACAACATTCATTTGTCCCCAGGGCACATTATCATATAGGAAAATACTATTTGGTTTAAAGAACGTTGGGGAAAATTTTCAGAGAGCAATGGAATATGCTTTCAACGACATCAAGCACATTCTTCAACCATATCTAGATGATTTACCAGTGCATTCACGAAATCAGACTGATCACACGATGAATTTGAGAGCCATTTTCTTACGCTGCTGACACTACAAGATACACCTCAATCCACATAAATGTGTGTTTTGTGTTGGTTCTGGTCGATTGCTCAGATTCGTAGTCTCAAAAGAAGGAATTCGAATAGACCCACTGAAGGTTCAGGGCATTCTTGATTTTCCTATACCATCAAACTTACTTCAGATACAAAAACTTCAAGGAAAGGCTAAATTCTGGAGAAGGTTCATTCGAAACTATGCCGAAATGGCTGAAGGATTTACTCGATTATTGAAAAAGGGGGTTCCCTTCCATTGGGACCAAGTTGCGCAAGCTTCTTTTGATGTTTTCAAGGACACTCTTGTCCGAGCATCATTAATGTATCCTCCTAATTATCAAAATTATTATTTCCTACATATCGCCACGGCTGAAACGACCATCGCTATCGTTTTGGTCCAAGTAGAAGATGGAATTGAACATCTGATTTATTATTTGAGTTGTAATCTCAATGATACAGAAGTTAAGTAATCGTACGTGGAAAAGCTTGCCTTGGTAGCCGTTTAAGCTGTCCAAATATTTCGCCATTATATCTTGCTCCGAAAAACAACAATAGTTTTGGACTGCAACCCCATGACTTATATCTTATCATGTCAATTGCTGGGGGCAAAATATTCAAAATGGATTGTCATTTTGTAGGAATTTGATTTGGAATTCATCAAATACAAGTCAAAGAAGTCTTTAGTTTTGTCTGAGCTTCTCTGTGACCTTCCCTTTGAGAGTACTGCTACTACGTTAGAACCATCTATTCTAGAGGAGTCTCTATTTATGATTGGATCATATGATCCATGGTATGGGGATTTCGTCATTTATCTCCAAACCCAAACTTTTTGACCTAATACCTCTCGCTCATCAATGACGTATTTGATACCAAGCCAAAGATTCTCTGATCGTTGGCGATACACTTTATCGTCGTGGTGTCGATTTCATTTTAAAGAGGTGCCTCACTCATGAGGAGGCCGAAAAAGTTTTAAATGATTTTCATGTTGGGGCTTGTGGTGGTCACTTATCTAGATATGCTACCGCACAGAAGATGATCTGCGCTGGTTACTTTTGGCCTACTATTTTTCAAGATTGCCTCCTCGCAGTCAGAAGTTATCATGCATGCCAGATTTTTGATAGTAAAATCCGCAAACTACCAGCGCCAATGCATCCTGTTGTCTTTGTTCTACCATTTACGAAATGGGGTATTGAATTCATGACCTGTAACCCTCCTTCATCCGGGGGGCATGGTTATATTATTCTCGCAGTTGACTATTTTACCAGATGGGCCGAAGAAATGCCTACATTTAATAACACAGGTCAAACAACTGCATTGTTTTTCTTCAACCACGTTATTGCACGGTTGGGGGTCCCACAGGCTATAGTTACAGATCATGGAAAGCATTTTCGCAACCATATGATGTCTGAATTGACTACCAAGTTAGGATTGTCACATGATAATTCTATTCCTTATTATCCACAATCAAATGGACAAGTTGGGGCTATTAGAAAAATTCTTAAACGAATGCTTCAACGAATGATATGAGTCCGTACAAGGAACTGGCACTTGATCCTGTACTTCTCTCTATGGGCGTATCAAACCTTGGTGAGAAACGCAACCGGATTTACTCCTTTTCAATTGGTATATGGTCTGGAAGCTATCTTACCAATCCAATGTGAAATATCATCGTTAAAACTCATGATAGACTTGTTACTTAACACCTCAGAAGAAGAAGCATGTCTCCTTAACCTCATCCATCTTGATGAAACGCATCGTGAAGCCCAATTGGCCAACGAAGTGCATAAGAGATGTATAAAGGCACAATATGACAAAAATTTCCAGCCTCGCATCTACTAAGAGGGTGACTTATTCCTTCTTTATGATCAAGAAGCTGATGTAATAGGTACAGGGAAATTCGAGCCATTGTGGATGACCCCTATATTGTCAAAAGAGTTCTTGCTAAGGGTGCATACGAGTTAGTTGATTACGATGGGATTCCATTAGCACAACCTAGAAATGGGTTGTACTTGAAACATTACTATGCTTAATCATGAGCATAGTAATTTTTTGTATTATATTGTATATATGCTGTTAATTTGTATTCACTATCTTAATTTTTTTTAGAGTTTTCTTGACGGTAGTAATCTGCTTTTCATTTTATGGCAGATGTCTGAATCTTCAGAACCATTTGTTGGATATGCTGATGGTGCTAGTCATAGTACGCAGAATTTATCCTCTGAAGCATGGGCCATTTTCGCTTCGAACGACGAGTTAGTGAGTTTTCAAGGGATTTGTATTGGTAGATCGACGAAAAATATCACTGAGTATAGAAAATTGATCAAACTTCTCTCCGATGCCATTTCATTTAGTATTAATCGCATAATCATAAGGTTAGACTCACAACTTGTGGTATTACAACTTACTAGTCTTTATACTGTTAGAAATCCAACACTTCTTAGATTGTTCCTAAGAGTTCGACTTTTAGAAGGAAATTTTGATTTCATTCAATATCAACACATTTCTAGAAATTTGAACACTTTGACTGATTCATTAGCTAATCAAGTTTTTGACAGAAATTTGCAACATAGGTAAAGAAAACATTCACATCATTAAATAGGATTGTGCATTAAACATAGGAAAAACTCTGAAATAATATAGATAGATAGCTATAGGTTTTTACAAAATTTGTGCCCGATACACATTGGTCATCTGACCTAAAAATGTATGCAAAAATTCACAAGTAAACTAGTGGTGCTCATGGTAACATGCTATAGATCTAGCAATCCTATGGAGCAACCACATCCAACGGTTAGGAACCCCAATAGTGTGTCGCTGTAGTCGCATGGGAAGCTCTTTGATCTGACAATCCGGAATCCTGAAGGTCAACCCCTCTATGTGATGCTGAAGCTCAGCCAGAGTCTTAGCCATATCAAGGTCCTAAAGGACTGCTCTCTCGACAAACCTCTCTGCTGGTGCATCTTCTTCACGCTCTGGTTCCTCTACTGGTTGAACACGACCAATATCTGCATTACATCAAACATTTAATTTATTCTTGGAAAGAAATAAAAACACAAAAACATTGTATAAACCTTAGAAAAATAAAAAAACGTGGTCAAAACATTCTTACGTATTGCACCCCACTGAGCGCCTTCTGGTAATACTAAATCTGGATCTCCTCCAAAGTCGACGCCTACGTATGCGTACTCATCGATGGCAATGATCTGTCGCAGGAAATAGGCAAAGAATGTAGTAGATAACACAATGGTCAATTGGCCTGCATGTCGACCCATGATTTCTACCCATATCTGCATTCGAGGATCTCTAGGACTAGATATATCCAATGTTACATGCTGTGGTTGCATCAGTGGAATTCGTTCCAAAGCGAAGGAGATAAGGATTGAACCATAACAAAAATTTTTGTTCCTTCCTCCCTTTGCTTTATTCAGTTGTTCCTTTATCTGAGATAGAATAGCTTCAAACCAGTTGAAGACTGTTGGCTCTAAGCACTCTAGCGCATAATGCATATACAATCTGTTCGCTACATGTAGTGTAACTGTGCCAACAAGTTTAGCGATCGTGAATAGGATGGTTCTCAAAGAAAAATCCCTAACATCCTGGATGTTTATTTTTCCATCTTTTCTAGGATCTACCCCTGGATAGCAATACTGCATAACATAATCCCTCACTGTCTCTCCTCCAACGGTAGACTCTGTGAGAGAAATGGGCAAATCTCTCCTCGACAAAACTGTGAGAAAATGCACGTCCTCAACTGTTATGGGAACCAATTTGTTTTTAATGTGAAATTCCTCTATCGTTGGATCCCATGCTTGAACTAAGAACTCCAAGAGTTCTATTTGTTGCCTCATTCTTGACAATTTGAAATAATTAAGTAGTCCACAATCTCTTAGGGCTCTTATAGTACCTGGAACATTCAAGGAAACAATATCTTGTTCTTCATGTTCTCTTTCCCTTCATGTATTCGACATTATAATCTGATGGAAACCTGAAATTCAACCATAAGGTCCATTAGATTCCATTCACTGCAAAAAACTAGGCAAATTTTGGGCACAACATGAAAATCAAAAACTTGAATTGCGCCCAACGCACTCCCTGGGTTGAGACGGTGCATTGCACATGCAGGTACACTTCATTGTACCTGCTATGCAATGTAGGTTTCGACATTCAGTGGTGCGTTGCCCTCATTTTGGGCAGAAACCTTAGGGGACTTAAAACCCTAAAAATTTGCAGACAATGGAAATGAAATGAATACTGAAGGGAAGAGGAGGTTCATGGTACTAACCTGGATAAAATGACGACGAAATCCATCCACAGAAACGACCATAATAAATGACTGAAGTTCGGGGGAAAAATCAGGTTCAGAGCTCAAAAATGAAAATGGTAACTATGGAATGGTAAAAATGAATAGTGAAACTACTTTTAATAGTCATTTAATTGTTTGCAAGTTAAATTTATTGCTATGACTATAGTTTTATTATGTTTTTATCATGAAACAAGTATTTTTAATCCATTTGATGTTGTTCTGAACAGGAAATATAGCTGATGAACAGATTAGTCGTGCATATTTATTCAAAGAATGACTTGACCACAAAGCATAATTTTTCTCCTTATTTTTCGAGCTTTGTTAAAAACAAAAAAGGATTTGAAGCACACTTTTATCTCTTTTTCGAGCTTCAATAACAGCGAAAAAGGAACCCTTGGAGTCTTCTTTTAGCTCTTTTCAGACTTCGATAATGTGAAAAGATTGCCGAGCACTTTTCTTTTCAAGCTCGTAAAAGTAAATGAATTGATATCTACTCAGTATAAGTTTAACCCTTTTCCAGACTGAGATGGACTATTTATGAAAAAGGAATACCTTGGTTAAACATGACCAAAGAGGTTCTCTCAGATATTATTTTACACTTTTTCGGATCTGAGTGACAAATTTACGAAAAAGTACTTTTGGAGTTCTCTTTCGTCTTCTTTTTCAGACTCTCTAAATATGAAAAAAGACCGTGCTATCGTTGTCATTAATCTCGTTAAAACATACAATAGTGACGGGCTTGTCGATCATGGAAAGAATTGAGTTTCATTCATCGCTAGACTCATTAAATTATTAAATAGCGATACTTTATTCACCCGAAGGGTTGAATTATAGATCAAGAAAATGTTATCCTCCTCAAGCTTGTTAAAAAATAAAGAGGTATTGGTCGACAAATGATCGGGGAAAATTTGGGAAAAGTAAGAAAAGTTTCTTTTTGGTAGCAAGTCGCTCTTGAACATGACACTTCTTTCTCTCCATGTTCGTGACTGTTTGGGTTGGGTAATCATCTTGACGGTTCATTCACACCTATTGTTCATTATACCTTCACTTCGGTTTTGGGTCAATGCTGCCAACTCATCACAGTGTCACCGATATGTTCAAGAGAAGTCATCTAGTGATTAAAAACTCATCCTTCTGTAATACTCATAAACCTTCATTTTCATGACCGTCATCCCAGAAAATTGCTATATCAGGTCATACCCTTGTCTCCGAAATCAGTAACTCCTGTTTTGCAATAAGGTGATTTCCTGTCGATGACAAATCAATATCTAGGAAGTTAACTCAGAAATATTAGATTCCAGTACCATGAGGCTTGTTACAGCATCGACAAGATCCTCGCTTCCAAACTTTTGACCGAAAGATTTTGTTTGGCGTTCAACATCAAATCATCTATTCACGCCTTACGAAATGTACTGCAATACCTTGAGGGCCATTGACATTAATGATGGTTCTCTCATGTTTGTTAATAGCTCACATCATTGACTGGTAATCAAACGATGTCTTTCCATGTTCGACTACAAATAATATATTCGCATGGCTAGACTTGTACCCGAATGATTGAGTGAACGAGATAAGAAGACCCCGGATCTAGTTTCAGCCATCCGAGCTGCGATTTTAGGATTATTGTACACATAATCTTTACAGTGACCTTACATACAGATTGTCATCCAAACATGGGCCTATATCTGTAGGCATGTCTACATTTGGGCAACATTTCAATGAAGACGACTTTCTGAATTATGTACATGTTATTAGATTGTTTTATGTGCTGAACATGGGAATGGTTACCCTCAGCAATTATGATAAAAGAGGATATATCATGATGTAATGTATTGTAATATTGATGCAAGTGACCACTCCGCTTCATTTCCAGACTCATCATAGTTTAAAGCATCTCAATCAAATGTTCTTATTATTTGGATCTCATGCTTTAGGGGGAAATTGTTATAGGTCAATTTGGGCACCATTCCCAATGACCTGGTTAACCGAACATCATCTCTAGGACCAATGATGAAGGGTCTATCATTCCCTATCATTTCAGTTGCTACATGCCCTAAGGCAAGAAACAAGACAAATCAAGCAAGACTTTCATCAAGCAAAGGTTTCCAAGGTTTGAAGCTTATTATATAGCATATGAGAGCTCACCAACGCAGGATCTAAGGGGCCTAAGTGCATTTCATGTGCAGGTAGCCCCATTCAATGTTGCTCTGCAAATCACTTCCTGACTTTCACAGGTGCGTTGGTCACATTGGGAGCGAAATTCTCATTGTTCTGGAATATCCACTTGGCTAGTGCCTTCTAGAAGAGTTCACATGTGTCAAGCTTCGGATCCAAGTATCCATTTGACATCTACATGACTGGAAAAATGTCTTGCCTATTATTGGAAAGTCATTAATTTCAAAACAACCTACAGTTCATCTATAAATTGAGCACAGATCTAAGTGCTTGAGGAGGAAGAATTTGAGTAGAGAAATGCTGGAGAATTTTCAATTGAGAGCTAGATTTGTGTAGTTGCTGCTAGAGAGATTTATATTGTGATGAGGTTTGGGAACGTTGTTGGAAGGTCACTTCAAATCAGTCACTAGGTTGTAACCTCTCCTTCTATCATCAATAAAGAGTACTGCTTATTTTTCCCTATATGCATCTGTATTGGCTTTGATTTTCCATATTGCAAGATCTTAGTTGATGTGTATGGTTTATGCCATTACTGATTTAGCTAAATAGATTGAATAGATATCTATATTATTGCATCTTCTGCTATTTTAGTGTTATTTCTTGGCCAAAAAACTGCTTGAATTTGAAGCTGTATCAGAAGCGACAGAAGGAGCCATTTGGAAGCGACTGAACAAGTAAGCCTCCAATCCTCTCCGTGTATCTATTTTGAGTTAGGAAAAATAGTCGTATAGTCTTTCACCTATTTTTCTAGACTAGCACCTATCTAGGGAAGTGTGATTTATCCGTAATTCACAATCCTGGCACAACAAAATCGTTACTTATAAATTTTCTCCCCAAGAACCTGATAAAAGCATGCCATATTTAGGAGGAATGTCTGCTACGACAATGTCCATAACTAGGCTTTTGGCTAGGATTTGAGACAAAGTTACACACAGGTCCTTGATGAAACCTAAACACTTCATTTTACTTGAATCAAATGAATATAGATCTTTGTAAGGCCTAGTGATGTTTGTAGAAATTTTAATAAAAAATTGTATTGCCTGAATTCTACTAATCTAACAATTATATGTCACTGCTAAATACAGAATCACTTCTACTAAAATTCTTGTGGAAATTTAAAACACGATTGCCAATTGCAAACACATGAAGAAAGATCATTCACACATAACAAAAATGTTTACTAGGAGAGCTTAAAGCTAAAAACCCCACTATAATATTATGTATATATCATGGATCATGAAACAATGTCATACAAAACTCTACTCCAAGAGCTCTTAGTACAATATACAATTGTCTTACACTGTCATGTAGAAATTTGGCAAATGCCTTAGCCAATTTTCTGTCTCACAAAAACTTGCCTCCACTTCGCAATCCAAGTTGATTACAAAAACCAATTCGATGCAATCATGCCCTCCTTGACTGCGCAATACTCATGAGCATATCCAATGTGTGTTTGGCTTGCAGTAGTGCAATCCAATATAGTACAACTGATAATAAACTGTCCCTTTCACCTACCTCTCAACTGGGTCTCCGCTAGATCTGACATGCATTTAGTTAACAATAGTAAATCTTCAGTTGCATGTGAGATCACTCCATGTGAATTAATTTAATATTTAATTCACTGATCTCTCACTAGTGTATCTTTAGTTACAGCTAGCACAACTGAGTTTAACTCACTTAACTGAGTTAAACTACTTTACAACTCACATAACTACACATCCAACTCTGTTACAACTCTAAATCACTCAGTTACAACTAAGTCCACTTGCATGTCCCACCGGCCAACCTTAGAGCTCGAAATTCCTTTAGCTAATTGGTTTTCCCCTTCAGTTAACTGATTTCAAGTGCTCCATGAGAATAGATTAATATTTATTGTCCAACTATTATTAAGGGATAATAATAGTCGACATGCATCTATAAATAGACATGCGATCTATAAATAGACTTCACACATACATCTATAAATATAACATCATCTATAAATATAATTTTCTCAACATCTATAAATAGACTTCTGCTATAAATAAAATTTTCTCATCCATTCTAAAAATAGTTATACACCTAAAAATAGCCTATGGGCCCCACCTAGTGTAGGTGCTTAATTTTCACTAGGATCTTCATCTTGTTGAATATCAACAATGTCAAGACCTAAATTTTCCATTACAACTTTGGACATTAAGTTGTGTTAAGCACCTGAATCCAACATAGCATTGTGTAGGATTTTATCATGTATGTTTAAGTTGACATAGAATGGAGGAACTGCTCCTTCTTGTAACTTACCATCTACTTCTGGACCAAAAAGTAATTTAGGTTGATCATCATTAAGGTTGAGAGCATCTGCGATTTCCCCAATATTTAGTACTTCCATTACCTGAGTTCTGTATGTTTTTTTTTTCATTAGCTCTGTCAAAGGGATGGGAATTTTGACTTTCGCTAGTTCGTTTTCAAGATTAAATGATTTGGAATATTTATAATATTGGGAATATCAAGTATATTGACAGTTTCTTTAGATTTAAGTAGGGTTTTCTGACAGGTAGTTAGAGAATCATCTTGAGTTGTTTTAGAAACAAAACCAACCGTCTTTTTAGTAGAAACCTTTGAAGGTTTCTTTCTAGGAATTTCACCAAATCTCTCAGAATACTTCTCTACTATTTTCTTAGGATCTGAATCAGAGGAAATTTTGGCAGGTTGATGAGCGTTCTTCTTAGGAGTATTGTCAGAATTTTTTCTACTCCTAAGATTATATTGTTTGTGAACCTCCATAATATCGTTTTCAAATCCATGTTTATATTCTTCAAATTCTTCTGAGTCAAGTTCTATTTGGGCTAATGCAAATAGCTGCTAGTCTTCTTCTGTGAGAAAAACAATATCATTATTTTGTAAACCAAACAAATTTATTTGGTTGTGTTCTTCCTCTTGAGGGATACATTCATTTTCATCAACATAATTTTCCTGAAAAGGGGGTCTAATTTTTTGGTCACGTCCCTTTTGTTTGATCTGTGGTTGATTTCTTCTATTGTTTTGGTTGCAATTTTGGGGAGTGTTTTGATTTTCCCTAGGGATGTTTCTATCAATTGCTATTCTTTCCATTTCCCTAACTAAATAATCTATCTTGGCATCAGTGCTAGATGTTGATGCTTCTTATTTTATGGTAACTCTCTTCTCAACTTTCATTCTAGCTCTTTTGGCCAACAAATTGGCTTCTACACTAAATGCTATGGTCTACATTTCCTCTAAGTTGCCAGGATTTCTCACTCTTAACTGATAATCCATTTTTGTTTCAAAACCATCTGGAAACTTAATCAGCACTAATCCTTTAGGTGGTTTTATGCGATTAGGAATAGCATTATAAATAGATTTGAATCTAGCACAATAATCCTGCACACTCTATCCATTATCTCTTTTGATATTTTCATATTTTGAGAGAATTTGGAGGGGGTTCTTTTTGACTTTCCATCTATCTAGAAACTAAAGCTGTAGGACTGCTAAATCATTGATGGAAGCAACTGGTAAAGCTCTAAACCATTTCCTAACCTCAGCTCCAAGGGTTTGAATGAATAACCTCATCATAACATCATCATCATCAATCTCATAACGATCAAAGAAATCATTCATTATGTCTACATGATGCTGAGCAGTAATGGGTTGGGTTTTATCAAACTGGGGTATTTTGGATTGATAATCTTGGGGTATAGCCCCTATATTTTTAGGAAGTACCAAGGGAACATAACTTGCATCCATTATTTGAGGTGGAGGGTTGACAGGTGGTGGAGGAGGTGTTAAAGAATGAACTATGTGTGAAGGAGAGGATGGATGAAGTGATGGAGATGAAGACCTTTGAGTGTTTATGATAGGATAGGTAGTAAAATTTTCAGAAGAGGCTAGACTCACAAATATTTGTTGAAATATTTGGGATGTAATGGATGAAGCAACAATATTTAATGTAGATAATTCTACTGATTGTTGGAGATAGGAATCTATAACCACTGAAGTGAAGACTAATACCAAACATTTGAGGATATTAAAATCATGGAAAATTTATTGATTAGATTTTGTTAAAGAAGGAAGGCTTTTAGGTGAATCTGGATGTAGAATCGATTGGTCAATGACTAATGTATCTACTCAATTTATGGATTTGCTTCTAAACATGCTTTGCTCAAACTTTAAGTCAAAGTTGATATCTTGTAAGGTTTCAAGCTTATTAGGGAGGGATTGTGCTCTAGGGAGAGGATTATTACTTCCCTGGATTTTTGATGAACTGATCTGTTGGAATGATTCCTATGAAGCATCCTTAACTCTTTTTCCAATCCTTTGAGGATCATCCACTATTTTAGGAGGTTTGGGATCAGGATGGGATCTTGTACAAGGTCTCTTGGAAGCCAATTTTAAAAATCAAAACACACACTATAAAATGTTACTCATACAAATATTTTTTGAATTTGAAATTGCACACTATATTTACAAAAAATAAAAATGATAAAAATATCTATGAAATATTAATACAATGATTATTTAACAAGAGATTGAATTTGAAATAAATTATGATTGATTTCAATTCTTCCCCAGTAAGGTCGTCACTATGTTAGCGTTCTGTAAATTGATAGAGATTGTGAGAACTAATCAGATAGGTCAACATCAAACCAACTTTGGAAATTGGGATCTAGCCATGCTAGCTTCAGAGAGGGCTCTCTCTATAAGATTTATCTTTGTTTGGATAAGTTTTATGCTAGTTATGATAGAAACTGGGGTTTTGAGTTTGTTTTGGATTTTGGAAGATTTATTGTATTCAATTTATTAATATCTATTGGGCAATAGAGTCAAAATATTACTGGATGGTTGCATCAACTTTTCTCAGAGTAAACACAGGGAAAGCGAGGGGTATTTTATGGATCTTTCGAATTATAAATGGATTATGAAAGAAATATGAAGAAATTCAGCAGAACTAAAGAGCAATTATGAATTCTTTAGTTTGGTCTTCGGTGGAAAACATTATGATTGCAAAGGCAGCAAAAAATTTATCGACGATGCGATGTGAAGTGGGAGTTGAGGTGGAGGGCAGGTGGGACCAGACCACATCGCAAATCACACATTTTAAAGTTTAGCTGTAAGTGGGAAGGTAAACTATAAATCCTGCGAAGTGCGACGCACAGGGAGGGCAGAGTGACATGGAAGGTAAGGTGGGAACATACTGCATCACAAATCACAAACTTTAAGTTTTAGTTATAAGTGTGGAGGTTAAATCCTAAAACTTGCGAAGTGTGGGGAGAGGGACCCACTGCAATTGGTGGAGTTTATAAATCAGTGAATGTTTTATGAGGTTTCATATTATTGCAAACAGAGGTAAAGTGGGGGGAGGATCTACCATGGTGGGGCCAACCATCGCATTGAAAGTTAAAGAAAATAGATTGTGGGCACTTCAAATGTAAGTTAAAACAAATGAGATACGATAAATAAAAAATTGGAAATCACAAGTTTTAAAGTTTAGTTGTGATGGGAAAAGGTTTATAATATGTGATCTGCGATGGATGGTGGGGAAGAAAAGGTGATGTTGAGGGATGGCCCACTTTAATTTCAGTCGGGAAATAGGAAGCAGGAGTAAACAATGATATAGCGATGAAAGGTAAAGTGGAATATAAAGCACAGAAAGGAATAAATGGTAAAGTTGAATGTTTTCAAAGGAAAATGAAATGGAAGGGAAGTGTGGCGGGTAAAATGGGTCCCACTTCATCATATATTGTCCTTCGAAAGGTTTGTAGGAGATGTTAATCAAAGGTTTTTTGGCATTTGGCCTATGGGAAAAGTGATTTCGAATGTGCGGGATTATAATGAAATGTATGGAAATATATGAACTGGGAAGGAAATGTAAATAAAGGGAAATGAATGAAATGAAAGTATGGGGGGATATATGCTATGGTTTAAAACTTTAGGATATAAATTAATAATCATAATTTAAACCATACAAATAACTTTTCCATAGGCACATTTAGACTAGCAGACAATCAAAACCTTTAAAACATAATGAAGCTTTTATTTTTATTTCTTTCTTCCCTAAAATTTTGTTTTGACTCCTTTGTTTAGAGCACCTAACACCTAAAATTTTATTTTGTCTTCATTATTTAGAGCATTTAACACCTAACATTTTATTGACGTGGATGCCTATAAAAATAATAATCTTCCTAACATTTTCAACTTTTTCATTCCTTTGCATCCATATCCTACCTTATCATTTTGAAAATTATTCAACTACTTATGCTAACTTATAAAAAAAAAATGATGTTACAACATCTCCCTTGGTTCAGATTAAACTATTGAACTAGTTTTATTTTCTACCTAACTAATTAAGATGTCAAGATTAAATAGTTTGAAAATTTATTTTTCACTACCTATTGACAAGAAATTTAAACCTAATTCAGTCATGCTTAAACTATATGATTGAATTTTATTGAACTATTGTGGCATTTAAGACAAGCTGCACACTATTTATTTTCAGAAATAAGCTAAACTAGGAGTAGTGGCACTTGGATGTGCAACACTTTCAGAATTTATTGTTTTTTTTATGGGGTTCACATCTTATATTTTTTTATTTGTAGCATATACCCTCTTTCGATTTTTTATGTTATTTCCTTTTTTTTTGTTTTTTTAATTCTGAAAATTATTTGCAGATTGCAAATAATTTTAGGAAATAAATTTTATAGATAGAATAAACTTAGTCACCTTGAGATCCTATGAAATATAGAACCCTAACACCAATGAAGGATCATTTTCCATTTATGGAATGGAGACCATTGAACTCCAAACTCGAGCCAAAACTTATGGAAATATAATCATTGATGCTCACAAAATTGGTTCAACTTCGAATCCACCACTGCCCAACGATCTTCATATCGAAGGCCTGCTACTGACCCTCTCATTCGTCACCCCAAAGGGACCCTTCGACACACGACTCATAACAACTCTGCACGTGTTGCCCGTAACTACAAAATTGTATAAGACTTGGCGCAAGCACCGTTAGCTATGTCTGCACTCGATGTGATTCAAACCTACCCAACAAAAAAGAAAGCTTTGCTTTTGGCCATTGGTGGAATTGACCCCCAGGATTCTATGCTAGCAATCTTTGACATGGAAAAATGTAAACGTCGCCTTTCTCATCAGCTTTCTTTCTAGGTTCAATTTGTGTCGAAAGGCATGCCAATCCATCACATTGTCATAGATGAAGGTGCTTATACCTGCATAATGTCAACTGCTGATCGGAATATGGATTAGGGGCAAATTTTTTCCAAAAATTCAAAGTGCTCAGAATCGCACCAAACCAGAAAGATCGGATCCGCCCCATCGTCAGGAATCCGACGTAGCTATTTTCACTCAAAAAAAAAGTCCGTATGAGGGAGTTAGAGCCCGCTAATTGCCATGTCAAACAAGTGAATAAAAAAAAATGGTCAAATAGTGTCAAAGGTCAAAAATTTGGGTTTTCCTCCATTTCTCCCAATGACATTGTGACAAGTGTCACTGCAGGATTCGCCGGAGAGTTTTGAAGATAAATTTTTTTTAATGGTTGTCTCCTAAGGTTGAATTTGATTTTTTTTTTATATGTTGGCGTATTAAATATCTTATATGGTGTATTGGTGGTTGGATTAAACTATATTATATGGGCTTATTTTATTTTATCCTAAGGTTGGATTTAATATATGGTGGGAAATACATTTATCAAAGTCCAAATTGCAATGCAAATGTCAAAGTTTTGAAATATCAAACCTTTACAAAGGTCGAGTTTAAAATGAATATTGAGCGCATTATATATATATATATCTATATATATATATCTATATATATATATATATATATATATATATTTAATTTATACTAAGGTTTGAACTATATCAAAGTGGGCATTTTATGTTGGAGCAAAATTGTCAAGCGGAAAGGTGGAGGTCATGGTTCGACCCTGCGATGTCCTCTGCACCAACCACCACAACTACCAACAAACCACTAACATAAGACTTAATAGTCTATGCGCACAACATGCATATAAAGAGTATCCTTTCATCCGCTGGGGGAATGGAGGGGGACAACCCCTCCCCACATGATGACAGTTATGACCATGGTGGAGCGCTTATGGTAACTGCATGGATTTAAGTTGGCAATGTGGTTTAATTACCATAATCACTATGTTTAAGCGCTAATCTAGATGTTTAAATGCATAGTCTGTTAAGCTATGCTTAATGCGCCTAAAATCAACTTATCTTAATTAATATCCCACTTAAAGTTAATTAAATTTAGTTTAAAATGGCGAATAATTCGGCGGAGCCACAAAATTCGGTTCTGCCCACAAATTTAGTGGACTTAACTGGAGATGTTCTAGATTTGGAGGAGTTTTCCTAGGGAAAACTGAATGAAGCATAAATTTTGCATATTTCGACCAATTTTGTCTCAAGAAGAGTCATTATTAGAAGGTTTTGATGCTTGGAAGATAATGGATTAGGTTGCAGAGGCATTGGAGCAATTTGGAAATTGTTTTTGCCACTTTGAAGATTAAATAAGCCCAGGGTCACTAGAAGGGGAGGTCATGCCTAGATCAGCTGGAGACCATTTTTGGAGATTGAATAGTCTATTTTGAGGTTTTTGGGTATTCTAAAGCCAATGGAGTAGGTTGTAAAGCCATTGGAGCACTGTGGGTGCATGTAATCAGACAATTGACCATTAATCCCAAGAGGGAATAGCCAGTTGAAGCAGGTCCATGGAGATGTAGCCCAAGAGGGGTGAAATCCATTATCAACTATTGTGTAATGTGTATGACATATGTTATTTTTCTACATTTTATTTGTTGTACATGAGTTTTTCACATTTGATTAACTCATAAATTTCTCATAAAAAACTCAAAAATTTGACACATAAACCCCTTCACAAATGGCTAATTTGAGACGATCCTAAACACACTATTTTAATAATGACGAGAGAGCTAGCACAATAAAACTAGTTTTCCCATATTCAAATCAAGTTGGTACCAAAGCATAGTTTAGCTCATTTTAGATAAGGTTAGCTAGAAGAATTAACTATTGGTTTTTAATTTGTGCAAGGAGAATTTAACTGTGTGCAAGTTTATGTGTGTGAAGAGAAGGTCAAGATTGAGAGCCCAGTTCTCAAATCACAGCAAAGAAGCTTTGTATGCATTGCAGGTGTGATGTAAGCTTCATTAAGCACTATTTCTAGTCAATCTTCCTTAGCAAAACTCTTTGATAAATAGATGTTGCAGAAGATCTACATCATGAATGCTATGGTGCAAGAGATGTACAAAGATAAAAGGGAGAGTATTATACTTCAAGAGCAGTTGATTGCCATGAAGGAAGAGAAGAAAGAACTTCTTGAAAAGATGCATGAAATGGAGAATCAAATCCATGTTGCAAATGAATCCATAGAAAGGATGCATGAGATGGAGACTCAACTCCATGATGCCAAAGAAACTTTAGCCAAGTATGTACATGAAAAAGAGGTATGAAATTCAAGTTTATCTTCTATTTATTCTCAAGATGAATGTGTAGGTGCTTTTGAAAGACACACTAGAGGAATAAGGTCCAAATTATTGATGAAAATAGGCTATGAAGGTAAAGGATTGGGCAAACATGCACAAGGCATAGTTGAGCCAATTGTTGTTGAGGAAAGGCCTAAGTATTTGGGTCTTGGTTATGGACAACATGATGGAGAATGATCCAAAGCCAAGGAGGCACATGAAAGTTTTCCAAGAAGGACTTTCATTACATTTTCATTACCTCAAGCTTGTGAATATTGTGTTCATGAGGAATGAAAAAGTTTTATGCCCACCTTGCAAGAAGGTGATCATAAGCCTGCAACTAATGAGAATGGAAAACAAAAGGATGTTGAAAGCTATAAATACATTGAAGCCATTTTTGGTGTTCTGAAGAGAACCAATACCTCATCAAATTAACCTCCTCAAGAAGGTGACAAAGGTGAATGTTCAAGGTATAAATTTTCCTTTAATCAAGTTTTTTTATTATTATGATAAACATGGTAAATATTCACATAATATTTGGAGAAAGTTTGCATGCTTGTTTTGTGGTTTGAATAACCATAATGTTTCAAGATGTTGGAAGAAGATATCCATGCATAGGAAACTTTCTAAAAAAAGGAGACAAAAATCGAAAGGTCCATTGGACAATGGAAACCATGTTGAAAAGAAGATGCAATTGTTTTGCACTCATTTCCATAAGCAGGGTCATATTGTAGACAATTATTGGACTTTGTATCCAACAAGTCATCCACGAAATTTGAAGAATGTGGAAAGAGATCTTGACAAGAATGGAAAGGAGGATTCCATAATTGATGTAGGTCAGGATGATTCACATGATGAAGTGAAACTGAAAGAAGCGCCTTTGAAATGGTTTGGTAAGAGATGGTTGGATTTCATATCCAATTAAGGCCTTGCATGTCTTTTGATGATTGATGCAAAACTTTCCTATTTGATGCATTTCTTTGCCAATTGAATGCATGTTGCATGTTTACGCTAGGAAGGATTTTGAAAAGTAGAGTTATGTTTAATCACTTAGATGCAACAAAGATGGAAATTTATACATGTTTTTTTTTACTTGAGAGTCCATTGTTTGAAGAGGCATGTTTTGTTGAATTGTGTTTTGGTCGATAAGTTTGTACACCGAGATGTAAGAGTAAATAGTGATGTTCAGATGATGTGAAATTTGTTGCTTTGAAGGAGCAAAAGGATCTATCATCAAGTTATGTTTCTTGAATGATGTGTTTTTCAGATTGGTGGTTGTGTTTGTGACAAGATGTCACAGGATTTTGGGAAGGTCCACTTTTGAGCAAGAGGCTCATATTTAGCCTTCATTCTCAAATCCATGGCATGAGCAGCATGTCGAACTGGAGGTTGATGGAAAGAGGGAAAAGATGCCAAAGAATTTTCAACCATTGTAGAACATTTTATGTGTTGACGCCAAGAAGTGAAAGAGATGGCGAATGCATTCTTCCAGATGTGGAATTCTGAACCGTGGAGGTAAAAGAATGGTAATTTATTTTCTTGTTATCACTGATGTTGGAACTCATTGTTTTAGTTCACTCAAATGGTATTAACTTGGGAAAGTGGTTTCCAAGGATAATCTTGCATCAAATGCATGTTTGTGCAAAGGAGGAACATGACTCTCAGTGGGAAGGCCATCAGTTAGTTTTTCAAGCACCAAGGGATCACTTTGGTACAAAAAAATGTTTTATTAGTTAGAAAGCAGCCAGAAAGTATTGGATTGGGTCAAAAACAAAAGGAGGACATTGGTTGAAGCACCAAGCCATTTGCAAGGCAAGGCATGTCAGTGAACCCAAGTGGTTTTCATGGCGATTATTCCAAGTAGAATAAAAATGATAGAACTTGGGAAAGAGAAGAGTATTAAAATCTTATCAGATAACTAGATTTTGTGGGTCCAAAATCCTGTCAGTGGGAAGGAGTGATCATAATCTGAATTAGGGGCAAAAATTTTCCAAAAATTAAAAGTGCTCAGAATCGCACGAAATTAGAACAACCGGATCTGACTCGTCACCAGGAATCCAATGCACTTCATTTAACTCAAAAAAAAATCCGTATGAGGAAGTTAGAGCCTGCTGATTGCTGTGTCAAACATGTGAATTAAAAAAAAAAAATAGTCGAACATGGTCAAAGGTAAAAAAATTGGGTTTTCATCCATTTAGACCAATGACACTGCGACAAGTGTCACTACAGGATTCAACAGAGAGTTTTGAAGGTGAAATTTTTTTAATGGTTCTCTCCTAAGGTCAAATTTTTTATTTATTTATATGGTGGCGGATTAAATTTTTATATGGTGTATTGGTGGTTAGATTAAACTATATTATATGGGCGCATTTTATTATATCCCAAGGTTGGATTTAATATATGGTGGGAAATACATTTATCAAAGTCCGAATTGCAATGCAATATCAAAGTTTTGAAATATCAAACCTTTAAAAAGGTTGGGTTTAAAATGAATAGTGGGCGCATTCTATATATATATATATATATATATATATATATATATATATATATATATATATATATATATATAAGTCTAAAATATTTCATTTATACTAAGGTTTGAACAATATCAAATTGGGTGTTTTATATTGGAGCAAAATTATCAGGTGGGAGGGTGCAGGTCGGGGTTCAACCCTGCGACCTCCACCGCACCAACCACCACAACTACCAACAAACCACTAACATAAGACTTAATATTTATGCTCGCAACATGTATATAAAGAGTATATTTTCATTCGTTAGGGGAATGGAGGGGGCCAACCCCCTCCCAACATGACCACAATTATGACCACGACTGAGTGTTTATGGTAGTTCCATAGATTTAAGTTGGTAATGCGGTTTAATTACCATAATCACTATGTTTAAGCACTAACAATATGTTTAAATGTGCTATTTGTTAAACCGTGCTTAATGCGCTAAAATATGCTTATCCTAATCAATATCCCACTTATAATTAATTAACTTCAGTTTAAAAAAACGGAGAATTTGGTAGAGCCACCAAATTCGGCGTTGTTATCACTCGGATTGGACCTCAGGCTGAAGAAGGCAATTCCGAGGTATCCTTAAACCACGCTTAGCCAAGTAGCTAGCCCTACTAGGCTAGGAGAGGGCTCACTCCATAAAAATCACAGCCAGGATGACTGAGGAAAGAAGATATTAGGCTAGGTATAGTAGCTCAGGGTTTTTGATTTTGATTGTGTAGGGTTGTGCTGGACCAGGAGGAGTCAAACAACTAGGGTAAGGAAATTAGGTCAAAATTTGCAGGGTGTTCTATGGGGCAAGGTAGGTACAATGTTTAGCACTTTAGAATTTTTATTATGGGATGGTTAAGACAGGTGAGGAGATAGAAATATCATGGTGAATTCATGTTTTCTTTCTAAACTGAAGAAATTACAAATTATGAATGTTTACCCAAAACAAAGCATAGAAATTATGGATTATTTTCATCTAACTTGAAAACATTCATTCAATAACAATGAAATGATGAATGAAACATACAAAACATTCTAACATATGAGCACAAAAGAAAAAACTGAAACTAAACACAATACCACATGGATCCCATAAAAATAGCTGCAAATTTGATTAATGTCCAGGCCAAAACTGATACAAAAGTATGTCTCTTGAGATGCCAAAACTCCAAGTGAATCCAACCATTACAATGACTAAGGAAATACATCATATAGACCTCAAAACCACTCTCCCTAGCCTCATAAAGTGTTGTGAAACCAGCTCCAAAAAGAGAAGAAAAGAGATATCAACGCCTTAGGAATAATATCACAGCGCCAAGGGAAATGCGTGTTTGACAGAATTTATGTGTGCCTTAGAAATAAGCCAGTTTCACCTACTCCCAAACAAGAAACTGAAGACTAGGAAGACCCAACAATTTGCCTCTAAAAGAGAGGAAACTGATTCATTTGACATCTAGAGGACTTATCTAATGTATCTACCCTAGATAAAAATAAAAAAAAATTACATTTAAATTTATCTTGACCTTTTACATCAGTAATTTCTCATTTCCCAAGATAAAAATTCAAACTGAAGTGAAAATCAAAAAATTGCTGAAGACTATGAAATTGCAATTTTCCTAGCAAACGCGTAGCGCCATGACAGGAAAAATAGCCTCTTTTGCAAGAAACTTTTGGAGGCCTTCCTTGTGTCAAAATCAGCTCCAAAATAGCTCATTAGAAAGCTATCTGAGTCTATTTTCCAAATATTCCTCCCGTTTCCAAAATTATTCTCATTTGCCCTGTCAAAATGTGAATCTCCCAAGACTGAATCTCCCATTTGCACTTTTGAGGGACCATTTCTCCTCCAAATTTTCTGAAACTTTCTAGGGTTGATGTATTCACCATTATGAACATGATGGTGGTGGTAATTTTTCAATTGGATGCTCCAAAAAATATCACAGCGCCAAGGGCGCTGCATGTTTGACAGAATTTCTGTGTGCCATAATTGCTCAAAAAACCAAAAATGCACTAAAGTGCCAAATGTGCCAAAAACTTGCCAAAATTGTAAGGTTACTTGCTGATAAAGGGCTTGAGGCATGAAGAGACACCTTAGCAAGTATGTTTAACCTCTCCTTCTCCTTTTTCTTGGTCAAAGCTTGAATTTTTGCATGGGCTCGTTTGAGTTTGGCCCTTGCAATTTTGTTCCTCATGGCATAATTCTTTGCCATATTTCTCTAAATGTCATTGTATTTTTGAGCCTCGACCAAGAGTTGCTCCAAGTGTTGGTTGAATCTCTCAAGCCATGCTTCTCTGTGCTTTGATGCATATTACCTCATCAATTGTGTGCTTGATATTCAGTTGCTGATTCTCTTGCTTGAGAAATTTAATGACAAACTTGGAGCTTTCAAGATTAGTTTGGAGGTTTCTAATCTTGGCTTCTTTCTCTCGGATGATCAAGGAAAGATCATCATCAATTGTGTCTAAGTTTACAAGTTTCAAAATCTGCCTCTTTCTCTTGGAGGCCTTCCTCTTCATGCATGCCCACCTCTGCCATCTTTTCCTTGCCTTTATGTACCTACTTTGTTGGTGAAGAAAATAGGATCCCTCCCACATTCTATGGGGCAAACACTTCTTGTGAACTCTCTGATAAGTATGTGCCAATGGCTCAACCTCAACCATAATTGAAGAAGAAACCCTAGGGTGATGGAATGAAATGGAGGAAATGTGAAGTGAAAGGAAGTGTTTTGGAAAATGGAGGGAATGGGAATGTGAAGGGAACCTAGGTTAGTGAAAACCCTAGGATTGAGGGATATTAGGAATGGTATTTATTTAGGGAATTATGATATGGAAAAATATAACATTTTAGGGATTAGGTTTGAAATGAGAACTAGGGTTTCTTCCTTAGGAAAAGCTTCAAATGATTATAAGGTACAAAATAAATTAATGAGATGATGCTAGGGTTTACTCACTAATAAATGGAGCTTTGAAGAAAACCTCTGCAAATATTGAGCCTTAATTGATGGAGTGGGAGGCTGTAAGAGAGTTTTGAACTTTCTACGCAAACACACAGCATCTCTATGCAAACGTGCAGTGCCCTCTTCCAAACACACAACGCCATTCTTGAACGCACAATGCCCCTGAAACACCTTTTTCAAGACCACATTTGGAGGCCTTCCTAGTGTCCAAATTGGGCCCAGGATAGTGTGTTGGAAATATTATCCTATATAATTTCAAAATATACCTTTTTTTTTCTGTTTGGAGTTCATTTTCTTTGTTAAAATTTGATGTTCCCAAGACTGGTCAAAAAGTGTTGAATGAGGGTGCAGAAATGAAGAGTTCCAGTGCAAGAAACTTTTGGAGGCCTTCCTCAACTCCAAATTGAGCTCATGATAGCTCATTGGAAATATATCTCTGTCTAGTTTTCATGTGACTCATCAAGAAAGTCATTTGGACACTCCATCTATGAGAAAACTTGATTTTACCAAGGTTACTCTAGAAGTGCAGCAACTCTCCTAAGGCACCTGTGTTTTTGACATTTCTCCCAAACCATGAAACCTCTGTAAAAAATGAAGGAGGTTTTTATTTATTGATCTATGAGGGAAAAAAAAAACTCTCACTTTTGTCAAATTCATCTCTATTTGGTCAGAAACATAGTTTAAAGCGAAACTGGCCCTATTAGTGGCAAATGTCTTGAATCTTGGAATGATTTGCTGGAAAATGATGGAGACATGATGTTTATGAGTTTGAAATGACCTCATACTTACTGATATGACCTACCTTATGCCTTCTATTCTCATATGTATTTGATTCCATAGCAAACCCTAGCTCAGTGAGAGAGGAAATTAGGGTTTATTGCTTATGGAAAATGATGACTTAGGCACCCTTGGAAAAAAACAACTCCCTTTGAAATTTGATCAATTGCTGAAGTAGACACTTTTGTATTTGACACTTGATGTGTTGGCATGTGGAACTCTGTGTTGCAAGCCTTGGGAGACTGAGTACTTATTAAATTTGAATTGACATAAAATTACATGAATAAATAAAAATTACATCTTGGAATGAAACTCACACTTGAAATCAAAATACAACTTTGGAAACCATTTTGGAGATCATATTTACATGGTAAAGAGACATTATTGGGATCACTCTCATACTTTTCTGACCTTATGCAAATGAAATGGTGCATTTTTGGACCTTGAAAGACAAAACCCTAATGACCTAATGAGACTTTGAATAACTTGACTTTCATGAACGAGATTTTGACTTAAAAGACTTCCTGGTGAAAAGATACTTCCATAGGTGTTTTTATGCCCAAGGAGACATGAGAATGAGTAAAAAATGTGAATCTTGGAGGGAGAGTGAAGTTTATTCACAATGAAAACCACCAGTGGAACAATTTTATATCATGACCTAATGGAATGATTGAAAATTTCTTCAAAGTGGGACACCTAATATGCACATGCAAAATATGTTTAGATCCTTGGTGGAAGTATGAAAATACTGACACTAACATTGGCTCCAGCGGGGGATGGTAGCTCCTTGGAGGTGACAAGAACATCGTATACCAAGTGCCTATTCATTGTGAAAAGGAGTCAAAAGCTAAATACTAACTGAATACTGAAAAATTGAATCAATAAACTGAATCAAGACTGACTCAAGACTGACTAAAAAAGATGCTCGGAATTGAGCTTATTCAACAAAACCTACTCTAAATGATCCATTCATCACTTTATCAAGTGAAATGGAACAACCAATGCAACCATGTAAGCATCCTAGCTGCTGTTTGAATTCTCTGCAAGTGCTTGCTTATGGGCAAGAAGAAAGAACTACTAAAAGACAAATCCCATGAAAACCTGCCAACAAATTGAATCTTGATGAAATTGCAAAGCATGATCCCATCGACTAACCTCAAGAATGCTGCAAAAGGATCTTCATAGGAATACATATTGATTTCCAGCCCATCTAATACATTACTGCTCTTCTTTAGTTAGTCTTCGTACCTTGGATTTAAAATTTTCCTAACATCCGTGATTTATTTCTTTGATGATTGCAGAAAGTTGACAAAAGGATCCTAAAACTCGTGAATGACTAATTTTTCTTGATGATCAACAAAAAAACAAAAATATTCTTCATTACTCTCCTGGTATGACTACAAATCTTGGTATGAGCTTTGTAATGAAATACTTGCTGAACAAGACAATGAAGTTGACTGTTAGATCAAGTTTATATCAACACCCTTTTCAGGCTCACAGTTAGATAATGGAGAAGGAATTTTACAACATATATCATCTAACACATCAGCTATTGGGTCGTGAAAAACTTAAAAAGACTACTGAAATGTATCCATTGGTTGTAATGAGACTACATGACACTCTACAGGTTGCTCATCCTTTTCTTTAGAGATATTATGAAAATTTTGATTTAAAAATTTAAATTATTCAAAACATATTGGTACATAATCATCCTACATCATTTGATCATATGTTTCAGCTTCCAAGCCTTCATCTACAATTTGAAATTCAATGGAAATTGGTGGCTGCAAATCCGGAGCTAAGGAGGATTCTATGTCACAAATGATTTTCTCAACCAATTCAGGAGAATGTTCATCATTTATAGTGTTGACCACTTTCTTATCTAATTTATTAAAGTTTTCTCTTATTTTTGCAAATGAGGAGAAACACAAGGTTAAGGAGCTCTGATAAAATTTTTGATTATCCTCTTGATTATCAAGATCAAAACTCAATGAGTGTTGATTTTTGATCGCATGAAAGTTATCTCTGATGAGCTGAAATGAAGTAAAACAAAGAGGCAAATATCCTTCACTTAATTCCAAATTTTCTAGACTTTCCTCATCACTGTCATAGCTGATATGCATAGGCTGATCACTGTTTTCGAGATGCTAAAGTTGAACTTCCTCCCACAAACCAAATCTTGATTGCTCTGCAAGATTAACTTCTGTTCGGAGAACATAATAATCATCATACTGATCAAACTTTGGAAAATCATAAGTATAAGTAATATCACCAATCATACACATTATATTATCAGATTATTTCTCCTCGGATTGATCAACAAATCCATTTTCTGATCTATGGTGACTGGGATTAGCAAGAAAATCTTTAGGGCTTGCAATCTCTTCTTTTTCTGGGATAAGTGAGTCATGATGATCTTGAACGGAAAATACATCTCTCCTGGTGATATTTTTCATCATCTCCTATATTGTACTTACCAAAATGTTGAGCTTTACCTCTGAAGATGTCAGGTGCTCTACAATTTTCTTCTTCTCTTCTTCCTTAAGCTTTTCCCTTCTGATCAATGTTGGGTGTAATATAGGGTCTATAAATGTACCAGCATTTAATTTTTCAATCCAAAGAGTTCGCGAACTTCGAGACGCAGCACTGAAAATGCCATAGAGAGTCCCTGGTAACCTGCAAAACAAATTCTAGTCTATCTTGTGATTAATCTCGAAAATAAATGTAATCCTGCACTAGTGTGAGAAACACCAATCCAAACAATTAAAAGCATGTGGAAAATTAAAAGAAATCAATGCAAAAGTAAATTCTAATTGCAAGTAAACAGAAGGGAAATTAGAACTAGAAATCAAGCAGTGCTGGCACAATAACGAAAAGACTGTAAATGCTGGAATAAATTCAAAAGCAATTCAAACTATCTTGCTTGCACTAATTTTGCCTATACTACTGTATATTATAACGTGCTTGCATTGGTGCAAGAAGAAAATCTGCTTGCAATAATTATGTGTAAGAACAATCCAGAAGTTAAAGGAAACCATAATATTAATGAAGAATTTATCAATTCAAACATCTAGTTTCCGTATTTATAAATATCAGCTCAGCAAATCTAAAAATCACATCTTTAAATATAAATTAATAGATCTGGATTAATTTACATAATTAGAGTTAGAGCTCATAATGGCAGAGCCGATATTATGGATTCAGACAACCTGGAGGGCGCAATCATTGTTTAAAATATTTCAGGTGCAAGTATAACTAATAATGCAGCAGATGAAATAGAAACAAATTGCAGCAACTCAAATTAACCTTAAAACTAAATTCACACAGCAAACAAACAGGAATTGAAATGCTATTTAAAATATGAGAGCGGTGTCGAGATGGTCTGGCGGCCAACCCAGCCAACTCTCACCCTCTTTGAGTGCCTAGTTCACACAAAAATCGAAATCATTAGATGCAATAAATGAATAGACAAAGCATGAATAAAATTTGCTTCAATTAATTAAAAAACAATCTTTTACATAATGGAGACATCGGCTAATCCCAGCAAGTAGGAGAAGAATTCCACACTAAAATCCACGTGCTGCTACATTGTAACAACCTCTCCTCCCTTCTGCGCTATGATTTCTTGTGCGTACTTCTGCCCTCTGCTTAATTGATTGACTAAAATTGAGTCCCTAGGCTTGGAGTCATAACTCTTCTTTCATAATTTTTTACATTCCAAACTTGGCATAAAACAAGCCAATCCTTTGCAAACATCATGGGAATTGAATCCCAACTAATTATCATTAATATAATATCAGTAAAACCGTTTCCCTACTGAAATAATGGAGATTTACCACGAATTTCCCAAATCTAAGCATTTTCTAGAATTCTGGAAAAGTTGGTATTTTTAAAAACCTTCCTCCAAAGCCCCCTTCATATCTCCTTAACCATTATGAATTTTTGAAAATGGCTCAAGGCTTACTCAATTTCCTATGCTGAGAGAAAAACCCATGTTTCAGAATTATGAGATTCACTATGATCGATGCGGAAATCGAGGTGTAAATAGTTAGTCTGGAAACTGCTACAAATTCGGGGCTCTAGCATTAATTATTATCTAAATATAAATATGTATGACCTGGGTGTGTATTGGCTTATGTGGAAGTGTTCAAATTAAATTTTGATCATAAACCTCTTTCAGATTCTCCCAAAAATGTGTCAATGTATCAAATCCCCAAATTGGTGGAGGTACGCTGTAAAACTTGCACTGGTGCAGGCACGCTGTAAGAACTGAATTGGTGCAGGAATCTGTTGCACAGTGCAGGAAAGTAATTATAGGTTCAAAACATGATCAAATCAAATTTAACCTGCAACATACAAACCTTTATTAAACTTCCATTAATGGTATTTTAATCCCGTTAAAACAAAAGAAGTAACAAATACTTACAACAGTAATCATTTAATCAAATAGTAGCATGAGATATTTTGACTGAAAAATGAGATAAAACTGAGGCCCAACATCCCCCCATGCTGACCATCTTGCATTTCCTCTTGCAAGAAAATCCGGTACTGTTACTCCTTTGCAAAAAAAAAAATTAGAAACATGTATAAACGTTCATAATGATAGTCCTGCAATTCTGCATGATTACATTTCATGCACTTGATAAAGCTTGCTCTTAAAAATAGAGTTTCTGCTAGACTCTTTATTTAATCAAACTGATTTCAAGAAAACCTAAAACGAAAAATACCATGGAAAAACTAAATTGCAAGGATGGTGTTATTACTTGAGAAAATTAAACACTTTTAAAATTTTCAAAAATAATATCTCAGAGGCATCCGTGATCAAAAGTTTCACTTTAACATCCTCATTATAAACATGAGTGACATGATTTAAATGATATGGTGTTACAGGTAGACATAGTAATACCTTCCCATAATTATTATTTTACCATTATCCATTTATAGTTAAAGCTTCTCTTTTCTGGGCATAGTGAATTACCAGAACTAAGGGTCCCCACGTCCATAAAAGCCATTCCAAAAAGATAGACTCCAAGGTATAACAAAAGAAGGATTTTAAAGCCATTCTCAAAGAGATTGATAGTGAGTTCATGGAAAGCAAAATCAACCAAGTAAATTATAGTGTAGAGTCAACTTTAATACCACAAGCATGGCCCTGCTGCCAGCAGGCGTCCATAGCCTCGACAAGGATACCTTTTAACCTTACGAAATGATTTTGTCCCGCCTATTAGATATAGATTCAGAGTTATTTATGAGCATTTATTTTTTTCTCGTTTTATAAGTTAATTGAAAGACGTTGTCTTGGCTTGGTAACCAAATAACGACAATGCCATTCACGAGAACTAACAAGAATGAATGAGCTGGCTCGCGATGAGACCTCTCGTTTTCCAGTTTTCCAACTGAAAGCCATTACCCTGGCTTAGTGACCAGTGCGGTAATGTCATTCTCCTTAGGACCCATGATCATAGTAGGTCGGCTCGCAATGAGACCTCCTATCCCTCAATTGATTCGTTTATGTTTTTTTTTCTAAACTCTGATTATGATTAACCTCAGATGGATTACTTAATAGGTGGGGAAGAAAATCTACTCCTTAAGAGTGCAAGATGGCGTGAAAAGTTTTTAATTACTATTCTTTACTGGTTGGTCATGCTACCCTAAGAACTTATTAAAAAACATCTCAGATAATGACCAAAAATATTCTTTGAGTTTATCATGCTAGAGTTATTTATGAAAGCTTATTAGATTTTTGTAGGCGTGGTCCACCATAGGAGGTTTTTCACTGGTCTCTTCGAAGAGGAATTTGAAAAGATTTTCTGGATGATAGTTTGTTAGAATAATAGAAAAGTATTACGTGTAACTTATAACAATACATATTGATCCACAATCAAAGTCACTTTAAAAATATGAAGCGTTAAGTGTAAAGTACTTTTGACAAGTTTTACCATGAGAATGCGTAATAATAAAAATTTCAAAAGTTGTGCTTTTATGGAATCACAAGTTCAAGAGTGTTGTTATTCATCTTTGTTCATTACCCTACCCTATTTTTAAAGAGAGAAATATCAGTTTTAAGTGTAGGCGTACTTCCAATGAAGCCATGTGCATAACAAAATGTTGATTATACTCACACTTAGTTTTAAAGAATAAACTTCAATACATACCAAAGCATGAGAAATCAGTTTCTTTAATTGACATGGTACCAAGAGTTTTTGAATGATGAATAAATAAGATGGGTTGATGGTGTTGTCGAAAGATATTGTCGCTCCTAGAGACAGCATAGAGTTTCCATAGACCAGTGCCTAGGACATCTTATCATAGCAAGGAGTGTATCATATAACTTGGGTGTCAATCCAAAACTCTCCTGCTATCTCTTGTAAAACAAGGAAATTGATTTAAATGGAACCAGAAATCACAGAAACTGTCACAGGGAAAGCAATGTTGCAGAGGCACAATGCAAAGCTCTAATATAAAAGCATCAGACAGTTAAGAGACAATTTACTGCAAAGAGGGCTGATTCAAGTAATATGCCACAGAAATCAAGTTATCAGAAGGTGTATGCGGTGAAAGAAATGTTAAGAAGATATTAGTTAACCTTGAGTTGATACCCAGATACACAACAGAATCACATATGGGCTTATCAATCTAAGAATCCATACATGACAATGGCGTTTTAAAAGCACCCTCCCAAAGCAACTAATATAGCAGAAATACGGTTTAGATGAATATGGAATAGTATATCATGCATGAGCCATATTTAAAGTGCTTGACTGATTTAAGTATGGGCACCAACTAGGATGAATCCTTACCAAACCAGTGAGCGACTCGCATTCCAAAACATGATACAAGAAAGTGGATGAAATGAAATGTTATATTAAACACATAAGAGAAAGTTACATACTGTGAAATACCAAAGACCAGAATCCTCTAAGACAGATAGAACTCCTCCTCACTGAGACCCTACGGGCTCTGAGCCTTCATACAAAAGCCTTACAAGATGTGTACAAAGATTCCTTTCACTGCACAATTTTCTGATAAAAATCTGGAACCTTTTCCATGTCTTTCTTCTGAGTTTTTATAGACGAAGAAGGAGAAAGACCTAATAAAAGAAGTAGGTGAAAACATTTAATTTTCTTAATTTGAAAAAAGTGGCGGAAACATTCGCGCCCATACTGTTGAATGACTAAGTAATATTGTCTGTACTTGACAACCTGCTTGCAGAAATAAATGCACTGGGAAGTAAATCTCTTCAGGAGCCCAATATAGAGATACATACACCTGAACATTCTGTCCTTCTCTGAAGAAAGTCTGGCTGAAATAAAACCTTGAAAGCATTGCTTTTTGTGCTTTGTACTCTTTGTCTTCCGACTTTGAATTGGAATTTAAATTCTTCAATGCCAGACACTGCATTCCTTGATTTTTCATTGCTATTTCTTCACTGTCCCATTAATTTCTTCATCTGCTCGGTCTATGTTTTGAATTACCCTGGAGGGTTTGATAGCTTTCAACCTCTGCTCCTTAAATGACGATCGTATCTCGGCAACTACCCCGGATCTTTATTCATGAATATGGTACTTGAAAAACCAGCTCTGTAACGCGTCCTTGGCTTCAGCAATGGATGCCGTAAATTATGATATTTTCCCCTCGCCATAAACCTGCAAAACCCACAAACACGTTAAAGAAAACCAGACACAGGGATGGTGGATGCGATCGTGACCATGGAATGGTAATATAGACTGGGAGAAATGATGAGAAGATGCAGGGTGGCGAGAAATGCAGATAAATAGTGGAGGAACGAATGGTGGAAATGAGATATACAGTGGAACGACGATAAATGAGCGAGACGGAGATACGTGACTTAAACCCTAAAATATGACACATAAACGGAGTATATGAATGGTGGAGGATAACGCAAATGCCACGTGGGCGTACGAGAGGCTAAGCGGAAGGGACGACGTGGAGGCGGACTTGGTCAATCAACGGGGTGTGTAAATAATTCTGGGCCATACGATCCAAAAATGAAATCAATGGTTGAAACTTAATCAGAGGGCGATGGAATGGTGGGCCCGGAGTGCCGTATACTTAAATTAAAACTCGTGCAACTTCAGAAAACAACCACCATTGGATGAAGGCTTATAGATCCGACGGTTAACGTAAATTTCGCTGCACGTCCTGGATCGAACGTTAACATGCAAAATAGGGCGGTATTGGTATCGTACACCGGGACACGTGCTGCGCGATGTGTGGAATCGCTGATTTTTGAGAAATACCGCCTGCCCAGCAAAGGTAGTGCGAAATAAACAGGTTGGTTTTGGAATTGACGCGCAGCGCAGGGACCACAAGAGCAATAGGTCGTGGAACGTTGATCTGACGGCTGAGATTGTGCCCGATGGCCATATACGGTAAGCACTTTTGGTCTAGCACATGGTCTAACGCCTAGGTTATATGAAAAACGGGACAGAGGGGGTTAGGGCCAAAGGAGCTATGCCTCGAATGTTTCCAAATATGAATTTCCAGCCCCTTTGAAATGTGATTTTGAAGCTAGGAGAAAACAACGATAGACAGCTAGGGCACTTTGCAAGACAGGGCAAGGAGTTAGAGGATTTAAACCAGATGGTCCATGGAAATTTTAATGGGAATATGATCATGATCAACATTGGCTCCACCTGGGGACGGCACGTTCGTCCCTGGATGTGTTGAGAACTACGCAGACCTTCCTGATCATCTTTTCAGCTGACCCTATCCTCCAGCATTTCTGTTTTTCACCTGATATTTCATTATGACACCCATATTATTCAAGCAAAGGTAGAAACATAAAATAAAAATAGTCGAGCCAGGATTAGACTATCTGGCTCGTGGGACTTTGCAGAAATTAAAACGACTAACTACTTGCTCATAGGCTGAGCTTTATTGAGCTTTTCCTACCTACCCTACTTTACTTGGAAACCTCTAGTGCTTTTAGGTGATACAATAATGCCAGTGCAGCCAGTCAAGCAGTAACAAAAAGGGATAGGAGCACTGATTGCCTATCAGAGATAACCACAAGGTGCTTTGCATGTGGTTCTTCAAAAATGCGGTCACCATCAGTGGTGACCACTCTTGATAAATCTGGTCCTGGTGAAGGATCAATGCTGGAGAATTTGAGCTAATCAGGGCCTCCATATATTTTGCCACAGGATCAGAGAAGAAATAATGTACACTCTCTTCTTTTAGGCCTTCTGTGATTGGCAGGCTGTCTGCATCCTGGGCAGCTCTGACTATTGTATTTTCCACTGCATCTTCCGAGTGACTCTTGAAAGCCTGATCACCTGCAAATTTACCTTTAAAAAGTAAATTACCTTTTAATTCTTTAACTGCAGTAGCATAATTATTCATTTCTCCTTGTGTACTAGTAAGCATATTTAAATTCTGCAAACCAGTATCTACTCCTGTTTCTTTCGCAACTTTAGTCACTTTCACTTCAGTGTCTGCAATTTCATTCTCTTCTCTAAATGTTTTCAGCAAACAAATCAGCCATTTATTCTCAAGCATTTCATCAATATGCTGCACATTTGTTTCAGCATATTCTTCTTCTTCTTCCTTGACAATCTTCAATAATTGTCCTTCACCCTCTTGATTGCTTCTGGAAATCAGATCAAGTTCTTCGGATTTTGAACTCTCATCTTTTATTAGAATGGAATTTTGATTTCCCATCACTGTAGTAGTTCTAAAATTCTGTCCTCCGGTCTCCCTTTTGTCTATCAAACACATCAGCTCCTTCTTGTCATTATCAGTAATAACAAGTTCCTTCCCATGGGGCATGATTGCTTCACCTTCCTTCTTCTGCGATAGTTCATCTGTATCCGAGACAACTCCAAAGGATGGATTGTCTTCTGCAATATCTGTCAACACAGCCGAATTGTCATTTTTGAAATCATGAGACCCAATGGTCTTGCTTGATGATTCAGTCACCAATTCTTTCCTCAAAAATCCTAAGTCTCTTCTAAGACCCGGGAAGTCTTCACTGTCTTCCTTCCCTTGTATCTTTACATCCTGCAATCCCCAGTTTAGAAATTTAGGTTCTTCTTCCTGCATCGAATCATGTTTATTCAACATAATCTCCAATGATCCGATTTCTTCATTCCATCGATTAAATTATTCCACCGAATTTCCTTCCTCCTTTATTTGATTATCAAGTGGTCTCAAATTTCTTCCATCATCAACAAAATCTTTGTCTGTGACTTTTTGTACTGTTGATTCCTTCTTAGCAAGTGAATCCTTCTGGGGAGGCTCTTCTTCTTGATCCTGAGTCCGAACCCTCTTCCTTGAAGATTTGAGATCATATTTTCTGTTAAAATTTGCTTGCATGAAATCATTAAACTGTTTGCAATAGTGATCAATTTCTGCATCTTCTTCTTGCAATGGGCATTCCATTTCATCATTGTTTGAGAAAGCAAGATTTGAATCTTCTAGTTCATAAGCAGCATCTTCAGTGGAGTCATCTACTGGACCTTCCAGGTACAATGGGTGTGGTACTTGATCTTGTTGATCCTTTGCTTCCCTTGGCAATATTTTTAGGTGTGGCTTTATATACTGAGGGTTGTAACCTCTGTTTGGAGCATTCTAAACATTCTTGGGGGCCGTGTTCTTGGCCTCCAGTTCTAGCTTGACCATATTTTTGATCATCTTACTTATTTATTCCATTCTATCTGAATATTTGTCCTGGTTGAAAGTAGACACTTCCTCTTTGCCTCTTCTTCTGGTATCATGTTCAAATTTTCCTCTTAATTTTCTAGTGGAAGCAAATTTTTCTTCCAATTCAAGTGCATCTGACTGAGAATCATCTAGGGTGGCAGGCTTTCTTTCCCTAAGGGAGAAACCGAAATCTGAGTCAAAGGCTGCTATGAAAACAAATTTGGAAACATTCTGATGAGGCTTCATATCTGCAGGGAGATTTAGATACAACTTATTAAATCTCTTGATAAATTCTGACACCCCTTCATTATGTTTCTTCTTGAGTGTATTGAACTCAGTGAGACATTGTCCATGATCTTTATTTTCTCCCCATTTTCTGAGAAAAGTATTTTCCATATCATCCCAAGTGGTTACCGAACAGTTTCCCAATGTCTTAAACCATTTTCTGGCTTCACCGTCCAAAGATTGCACAAACAGTCTTAAGACTATGTCTAGATGTTCAACATTAAAGTTCTCTGCAAAAGAGCATAAAGTCTCAAGATTCTTCTGAGCATCAATATCATTTTCTCCAGTGAATCTGGGCAATACCTTTAAATAATCCTGGGGCATATCATTCAGCACTTGAGGTAAAGTCAGGGGAGCATATTTTTTCAGCAAAAAGGCAGGGACATTAGCCATTGGAGGAGGTGGGGGTTGTGCAACAATCTGTTGTATAAATTGAGGAAGAGGAGGAGGAGGAAGTGGGGTATGAATAACAATGGGAATATACTGTACAGCAGGCTGAGGTGTAGATGGAAATAATTCACGGTTAACAGGGGCTACCTCTGTAACTTCTTTAACTTCTTCAGCCTCAGGGGTAGGACAAAAGTTCTCTTTGGTTCTAGCACTTCCCCTGGGTGGGCTATCTGAGTAATATTCAGGATTTTCCTCAGTGGAGTCGGGATTTTCTATTAGAACTTCTTGAGAAGAAGAGGATGGATAATCTTCTATGGAAAACTCAGGGATTTCAGCACAGGCTGATTTATTTTCTTTCCAACTTCTTCTATGTATAATATTCTCTGGGTCAGACACTGAAGGTATCTTTGACTGTGATGTATCATACCTCAGGTGTGGCTTACGAGGAGCCAGGACTACAAATAGATTTTTCAAGTAAATGAGTGTGTAGTCGCCAAGGTGAGATATATACAACTCTTCAACTCTCTGTGCTCACCTGATTAGAGAGTGAATATGATTTTTTGAGGCCCAGGGAAACTAATATTCTTAAATTCGTCCCCGGAAACAACGCCAGAAAGATGTTGTCGACATATGTTGTCGCTCCTAGAGACAGCCTAATGTTGCCATAGACCAGTGCCTAGGACATCTTATCATAGCAAGGAGTGTATCATATAACTTGGGTGTCAATCCAAAACTCTCTTGCTATCTCTTGTAAAACAAGGAAATGGATTCAAATGGGACCATAATTTACAGGAATTGCCACAAGAAATGTAATGTTGCAGAAGCAAGATGCAAAGCTCCAATATAAAAGCACCATACAGTTAAGAGACAATTTACTGTAAAGAGGGCCGATTCAAATAATATGCCACAGAAATAAGATATCAGAAAGTGTATGTGGTGAAAGAAATATTAAGAAGATACTAGTTAACCTTGGTCTGATACCCAGATACACAACAGAACCATATATGGGCTTATCAATCTAAGAATCCATACATGACAATGGCGTTTTAAAAGCACCCTCCCAAAGCAACTAATATAACAGAAAGATGGTTGAGATGAATATGGAACAGTATATCATGCATGAGCCTATTTAAAGCGCTTGACTGATTTAATTATGGGCATCAACTAGGATGAATCCTTACCAAACCAGTGAGCCACTCGCATTCCAAAACATGATACAAGAAAGTGGATGAAATGAAATGTTATATTAAACACATAAGAGAAAGTTACATACTGTGAAATACCAAAGACCAGAATCCTCTAAGACAGATAGAACTCCTCCTCACTGAGACCCTACGGGCTCTGAGCCTTCATACAAAAGCCTTACAAGATGTGTACAAAGATGCCTTTCACTGCACAATTTTCTGATAAAAATCTGGAACCTTTTCCATGTCTTTCTTCTGAGTTTTTATAGACGAAGAAGGAGAAAGACCTAATAAAAGAAGTAGGTGAAAACATTTAATTTGCTTAATTTGAAAAAAATGGCGGAAACATTCGTGCCCATACTGTTGAATGACTAAGTAATACTGTCTATACTTGACAACCTACTTGCAGAAATAAATGCACTGGGAAGTAAATCTCTTCAGGAGCCCAGTATAGAGATACATACACCTGAACATTCTGTCCTTCCCTGAAGAAATTCTGGCTGAAATAAAACCTTGAAAGCATTGATTTTTGTGCTTTGTACTCTCTGTCTTCCGACTTTGAATTGGAATTTAAATTCTTCAATGCCAGACACTGCATTCCTTGATTTTTCATTGTTATTTCTTCACTGTCCCATTAATTTCTTCATCTGCTCGGTCTTTGTTTTGAATTACCCTAGAGGGTTTGATAGCTTTCAACCTCTGCTCCTTAAATGACGATCGTATCTCGGCAACTACCCCGGATCTTTCTTCATGAATATGGTACTTGAAAACCCAGCTCTGTAATGCGTCCTTGGCTTCAGCAATGGATGCCGTAAATTATAATATTTTCCCCTCGCCATAAACCTGCAAAACCCACAAACACGTTAAAGAAAACCAGACACAGGGATGGTGGATGCGATCGTGACCATGGAATGGTAATATAGACTGGGAGAAATGATGAGAAGATGCAGGGTGGTGAAAAATGCAGATAAATAGTGGAGGAACGAAGGGTGGAAATGAGATATACAGTGGAACGACGATAAATGAACGAGACAGAGATACGTGACTTAAACCCTGAAATATGACACATAAACGGAGTATATAAATGGTGGAGGATAACGCAAATGCCACGTGGGCATATGAGAGGCTAAGCGGAAGGGACGACGTGGAGGCGGACTTGGTCAATCAGCGGGGTGTGTAAATAATTCTGGGCCATACGATCCAAAAATGAAATCAACGGTTGAAACTTAATCAGAGGGCGATGGAATGGCGGGCTCGGAGTGCCGTATACTTAAATTAAAACTCGTGCAGCTTCAGAAAACAACCGTCGTTGGATGAAGGCTTATAGATCCAACGGTTAACGTAAATTTCGCTGTGCGTCCTGGATTGAACGTTAACGCGCGAAAAAGGGCGGTGTTGGTATCGTACATCGGGACACGTGCTGCGCGATGTGTGGAATCGCTGCTTTTTGAGAAATACCACCTGCCCAGCAAAGGTGGTGCGAAATAAACAGGCCAGTTTTGGAATGGACGCGCAACGCGGGGACCACAAGAGCAACAGGTCGTGGAACGTTGATCTGTGTTTGATCTGACGGCTGATATTGCGCCTGATGGCCATATACGGTAAGCACTTTTGGTCTGGCACATGGTCTAGCGCCCAAGTTATATGAAACGGGACAGAGGGGGCTAGGGCCAAAGGAGCTATGCCTCGAATGTTTCCAAATATGAATTTCCAGCCCCTTTGAAATGCGATTTTGAAGCTAGGAGAAAACAACGATAGACAGCTAGGGCACTTTGCAAGACAGGGAAAGGAGTTAGAGGATTTAAACCAGATGGTCCATAAAAATTTTAATGGGAAGATGATCATGATCAACAGATGGCTGCTTGAAACCAGGATTCAATGGAATCCACGTATTTATGATTCTCCAACTGATGCAAGTCTTCCACAGTTTGATAGTCATTCTCATGTAAGCACAAAAAATCAAGTGAAGGACAAAAGATAAATCCCTCAAGTTTAGGCTCGAATATTTGATTTTTAGATTCACAAGAAAGGTCGAGATAGATTCTAGGGCTTTGAGTTTGTTGTGGCCAGCAACAACCCCCCTTTTTATTTAATATTAGTAATAGTACTAAATAAATGGGGACCCTTTGTTAAAAAATCCAAAAAATCAATCATTATTTGTTTCCCTTTTCAAATAAAACTTTCTATCATAACTTAGGGAAATTCCTTAGAAAATCCTTAAGAAACACTTAAGTTTATGATAGATTATAATAAAATATTTCTTTGAGCGAAATAGCGCATCCATCGCAAATGGTAGATGTCTTTTGTAAAACTAAATCTTTTAAACTGCGACTTTGTGATATTGCGATAATGCGATCCCAAAAAGCCTATGCGTTAAAATAATGGTCGCAAATCGCATATCGCAGAAAATTGTTAAACGAATACTTTTTATATGTGATATTTGCGATTTGCGATTTTTGCGATTTGCGATATTTGCGATTTACGATATTTGCGATTTGCGATTTTGCGATGGTTACGCTTTGAGAAAATTGCGATATTGCGATATTGCGCAGCAAATCACAGATCGCAATGTCGCAGATTCATAAAAGCGCGTTATCCAAAGAAAATTCTTCCATAAATCAATATCCGTTTTGCGCTTTAATGATTGGATTAAATGAATGGATTGTCAATTAATGATAAATGGGATTCTGTTTTGATTGAAAGGTCGTTTCACGTTTAAATAATATATTTCATCCTCCTTTTGCATTTAAAACTATCTCATCACCTTTCTCATGTCATTACTCTCACTTAACTCTTAAAATCACAGGCACGAAGGAATAGAAGACTATACAAAGCGTTCACAGAGCATTATGGGTAAGAAGGAGAAGATTTCAAATTCTGAAAACAAAGAAATGGCTTCACTGTATGCGGATAATGCTTGCAATAAGGATGCCGGTATCACCACCTGGGAAGGAATGTATAATTTGCTCGAGGAAGAAAATCCCAGGGTAATGCAAGTCGCGGCTACTGCAGGCTCAATTAATTCATCTGAGGCAACCCTTAAAGAACTGGCTTGTTCATTTCTGCACCGGATAGAGGCAAGACCAAGAATTCTTCCATATACAGACATGGTAAAATGGGTGCTGGACAACACCGATATTTCAGACATGCAATTTAGAACTCTAGATCAAGAGTTCATCGGGTCGTTCACTACGGAAGATTTGAGGCTAATGTATCATTTGCCAGAACCTCAGGCAACTTATAATAAACAATTTATGGAGGATTTTTCCAAAGAACATACAAATTTGGCAGAATGCACAAAGGAGTGGACCAAGAGAGATGAACCATTAAAGAAAAACAAACACGGTATGTACAGTACTGGTTCACTCACCTCTCCATATTTTTTTGCTGCTGCTATGTTATGCAGGCTTTTTGGAAAGCCTGACATAAATATGATCTTGCCTTAATGGCTCCCTTTGTTGAATGCTGCTGTTAATGCTACAATTGTAGATTGGGCCAAAATCTTGTATGATAATTTGGCCACTGTTATTTTCCATTACCGATCTAAACAAATTGTTTCTTAGAGGATTTATCCTCCTTTTTATCTATCTGCTTATGTTATGGATGCTATCTGCTTTGTTTCTAAATTCCCTTTGATGGGTTGGCAATGGACGATTCAAGATCCTTTTCCTATTCATGTGTATCACAAGGAATTATGGGAATCCAATTTTATTCCTCATTTTTACAAGATTTGCCACGGCATAATGTTGCCTCTGCACAAAACATTGTATAATAAATATGCTCCAAGGTTTTCCCCGGAAGCAGAAGTCGACATTATCCCTGTCGCACGATGGTTTGGGGAAGAATGGTTTACCTATGTAAGGGTTTTTGGGAGCTCTGCTTCTCCTCATGTTTTACCCTTATATGTTTCTGATAAACTTATAGCTCGGGAAATTGCATACCAAACCTGTGGTCAAGGAGGTTTGACAAAGGATTTAAAAGATAAGAAGAAAGCCGTTTGGCCACAATTTCCCGTAGCTTGTGGAACATTTTCATTATTTGATATTGGACATGCATTCAAGGAAGTAAGCAATATTACATGCTTACAATTGTTTAAATTTTCAAAAAGGTTATTCGACACTAATGAAGTTGTTAAAAATTTCACCACTGCAATCAAAGTAAGGATATTTTCCGGAGAAGAGGACCGTTTCGATGATATATTCCTGGGAAAATCCACACTGAAAGAAATTCTACATTCAGCACAGATGCATTTATCTCCAGAACAATTTCAAGAATTTAAGGTTTACAGAGAAAGAAGACTGACCACCATCCCTTTCGAAAATTTGCGTTTGGAACCCGCAAGGGAACCAACTCCTAGTGTTAGTATAAGTGGTAGCTTAGGTACGGATAAGTCTAAGTCAAAATCTGAAAGAGAGACTTCTGAACGTTCTAATAAGTCTAATGAAGAGCAGAATATAAGTGAAGAATTAGTGAAAGATACTGCTCAATCGAAAGAACTTTCACAACAGAAAATTTTGACTTCTCAACAGATAACTCCTCCTCCTACCAATGTACAGCAACAGTCAGTCACAATTGAATTAGAAAAAGAATGGGAAAGATTTAATCAATTTCTTAATGTGGAAGGACAGAATATAGAGACCCCTGTACAGACAACAAAAGTTTTGAGCACAGGAATAAGTGGCACAGTCACAGAAACTGAGCATATACCTGTCACTCCCTCTTCTGAAATTGTACTTAATGTAGAAGAAATTCCTCCTCTAGATGTATTCTACAGCCCAAAGTATAAAGCAGTAGTGAAGAAACAAAGGAAAAAGAGAAAATTAGAAGGTGCAATTGCTACTGAAGCAGAACAATTAGATGTTTTGTGGAAGGATACTACCACAGAGCCTACTGATAATCTTGCTAAGTTATCTCAGATTACGGGGGCTTATGCTTCTGCAACTATTGACAAAGAATTTGAGATACAACTCTTATTAAATGAAAAAGAAGAACAGATACAAGTTCTGCAATAGCAATTGCAACAGGTACAGGCCAATAATGAAGCACAGATGAAACTTGAAAACTTACAGAAACAACTTCAAGAAATGCAAATTGGATATCAAAAAAGTTTAGCTGATAAAGAGAAACAAATAAAGATTATCCAAGATCAACACAAAGATGATCCTAAACTTCCAGAATTTATTTCAGAAACTATTTCTTTAAATAATCAACTACTGCAACAAGAAGAAGTCTTATGCCAAAAAATCTTGCAATGGAACTCTTTGTGTCAAGAGAGTGATAATATCACCAATCATGTCGTAGATTTACGAAATGATTATGATTTAATTAATGAAAAAGTTACTGATTATTTGGTATGGCAAAAGACAGAGGAAGGAAGAAAAGCTGGTGTACCAATTATCAATGAAAACCATAAAGAAATACTTTTCAATGACTGGGATGCACAAATCAGAGGGGCAGAGAAAGCAGAAGAGGAGTCGGCTACAGCAGCAAGCAGTCTTACTGATTGTGTAAATGAGAATTTGCACAAAGCAAATTTGATTTCAGAAACTGTTCTGGGATATCTTCCACAGGCGCATCAATTGTAAACAGAATGGACACAAAAAGCGGAAGAAAAAGCAAAATCAATCCAAGGATTGACAAGATTAAACTGGGATTCTTACTGGACATATTTAGTGAAACCACACAGTCAACGCAGTGCGCTTAATTGCATCATTAGTTCTGCTGAGAAGATTGCGCCTACACTTGCCGATTCTGTCTTTTCAGGACAGTTGAAATCTGAAGTCGGCCAACCACCTCTTCTCAAAACAATGTTGGATGCTTGCAAGTTTAAAGATCAAGTTCATAAGTAGTTACTTAATAGTCTTTATTTTTAGATTTAGTTTTAGTTTTACTGTATTTTTGCCTAGGAAAAGGACGGTCATTTAAACCGAATCCTTATTTTTTGTAATAAGCTATTTTTAGATTTAGCTAGTAGTATTTAGACCCTTCTCATGCATTTAGAGAAGGGTCCTGAATTATAATATTTTTTGGACTTGGAGATTACATTTCTGTACTCCATTGCCTCTTATATTTTATAAAGGATCACATCTGGTGATTTTATGCATAATTATCTTTAAAGTGTTGCATTTCTGTACCTTGGATTTGATTTTGCATCTGAATTACTGGATTAGAGTATCAGATTTCATTTGAAAGCTTTCAAGATGGATAAGGTATTTTTATCTATTCACTGTTGATTTCTTTTGTCATATGATATTCTCTTTAAAATTTGCTATCATTTATATATATTTGGTTTTCACAACGTTTCTTTATATATCATTTTTGAGTATAATTGAAGTGTTATATTTCATAAGTGTATGTAGATGATATAGAATGATGAATACAATATGCTAATATAACTCTGTTTAATTTATTAAACAGAGTTATCTTTATTTGTTTCTGCACATTTCAATTTAACGGTAATACATTTTTATGGTTATTGTTCAATTGGAACAATTTTAAGTTGTATTCATATATGATACCCGGGTTAATTTTAGAATTTATTTATCAGTATTTAGATTAAATTAGATAGTTTCATTTTGGTTATTTAGTCCCATTTTCACTCATCCAAATCAATCCATCACCAACCCATTAGTTATAAGGAAACTGGTCCTTTCAATCCAGTCGGAGCCACCATACCAAACGGATAAGGAGCTGTCCTAAGGTCCCGACCGGGTGGTTTTCCCCAATGTTTGAAGCAGAAATTTTCTAGGCTTCAACAGAGTTTCAACAACATTGATCCAATTTTAGAATTATTAAAATTGTATCAAAATTACCCAAACGACCAAGATGGTTATTTGGAATTTGGTAATTATCGATTATGTAATAATTCAGGTATTGATAAAGATGGTCATCAAATTTGTGAGTTCAAATTTTCGACATCGATCAACATCAACTTCAGTTTTGACACCAACAAATATGTTTCAAAAGCGCCAATCAAGACATCTTCAAGTTGACCTGCGACAAAAACAACAATGTTTGTCAAAATACTTATGTAATAAAAATTTTCCTAAGCCTTAATTGTAAAGGTCGAAAATGTTTGTAGTCCGTTTGTAAACCTTATTGGATAAAAAAGATCCTAAGGTAAAAAGGACTAAGTTTAAATCCTAAGTACTAGGTTTAAGTCCTAAAGGCTAGCGCTAAGTGTCAAATGGAAACACACTTAACGTGTTGTAATGGCCTAAGACATGTCCTAAGTCTTAAACCTATGAAAACCTTAAGCGCAAAATAAAATCCATATCCTAATAAAAAACCTAAGTGCAAAGTCTATGTTGTAAAACCTTCAGTAAAAGGTTCAAGTCCTAGTGAAAAAGGTTGTTATAAGGTTCAGATATTAAACATACCATAAACCTTTTTATCAAGGTTCAGAAGTCGAGTTTAAATCCATAATTTCAAAAACCATTGAAAAGGTTCGGAAAAAGGTGTTATCCAAAGTTCGAAGGTTGAACCATCGGGCTTGTAAAACCTAAGTTGTAAAACCTTATTATAAAGGTTCGGGTGATATGGTAATAAAACCATAGTGCAAAGGGTTCAGATGTTTGATATGTTAAAACATTTTATAAAACCCAAATAAAAAACCACAGTGTTAGCTCCTGACCGCAGTGGAAAGTGTTACGATGACCACGTCGGAAGTCGGAGGTAACCATGACCGCTGGAGGAAAACTATATCCGTAACAGTAAATGTCAAGCTGACAGTTGGATAGCATGTGAACAAGATTTATGTTACCGCGGCAGAAGAATGGTTGACAGCAGATAAACCATAACGGTCGGGGCCACCAGAACCTTCGGGAAGATAAGCCATGTGAATGCAGGATTGCCAAAACCATCGGGGATAAAGATGTAATGCTTACCAGAACCGTCGGGTTAAACCGTAGCCGCCGTGCCTGCTGCCTATTCACATGCAGGATGAATGATGCTCCGCGGGGTTTGGATAACTGTCGAGGTTTATTTATATCCAAAGTTCGAATATGGGTTTTCTGATTGATATCAGCGCTGTGGTTTAGGTCCTTTATCCTAGGAATTGAATGTGATGATAGGATTCGACCCTTTATCACTCAACCAATTTCTAAAATGGGAAATAAAAGGTTCGAGGTATATTTGTAAAGCCATGAATGTATGTGCTCTTAATATATAAATAGAAGAGTGTTCTTTATATGAAGGAGAGAGACCTCAAAAGAGGAGAGTGGCGAGAGGAAAAGGAAGAAAGAGTTTATTCAACTTCAAGATGAAGTAAACTCTCTTACATTGTATATCACATAATTTGGTAGTGAGTTTTGGTTCTTGTAGGTTTATATGAAGGAGGAAAATCTCATTATACTTGCATAAGTCTCAGCATCAAAGTACGTTGATGGTTGATGAGATCTACTTTGATTGTGCCAAACTCTGTTCAGCTACCTTGAAGTCAAAGGTCCATAAAGCTTCAGTTCCTCGGTTTTGTTTATGTGCAAATCATCCATGTCTTTTCTTAATTGTTGAAAGAAAAGAGTTTGTATCAGTTAGCCTATTCAATCGATGGTCCATATCTGCAACATCAGTAGTGAAATTGATGATTCATTGTAGCATATTTCTCTTGGCTCGAAGAATACAACGGACACACAATTCTGAGTCAGACCCGGAGACGTAGTCCAGGAGGGACGAACTCCGTCACAAACTTATTTGTCTTATGGTATTGCTTATGTGATTGATGTGAAAGTGTTAAATCTAAACATTCATAGATTTACATATTAAAATCATTTCATGTCTAACAGTTAAATCCCATAAACAAATAACTGAGTTGTAATATTTTCCATTCACATTTTGTACAAGAAACTAGGAAATATCTTGGTAAATTCCACATTTTAAGAATCTGAGTGTTAATCTCTATAAATTTGTGTAGATAGAGTCTGTAGAAGGTCAGGTAGACTCTGGATCTCATCCTTTATTTAAGGGTGACATATCCAATAAATTCCCCTACAGTCAATCTCTGAAATAGAGCTAAGTAACTTAGGTCATTTTTCAGATCAAGTGGTATCAGAGCAGCTAGTTCTTTGCAGGTACAAGATGGGAAAGAACACTTGCCAGCTGTCAGAGATATGGGAACTCGAAGAGTCTAATTTGAAAATTTGGCAGGACAGTGTTGCATTGCACAGAATGGTGGAAGCACTTGAGAGCGACAAGCAAAGTCTGCGATCGGAATTAGAAGACTTAAAGAGAAATAAAAGAGAAATCAATCCTCTTATGAAAGACGTAGCTTTCAATGGAAAAAATCTTGCACTTTCTCTTCAAAGTAGTTCTTCTCTCTCATCTTCACCAAATTTAGCAAGGGAAGCCATTGGCTCCTTTTCCTAATATCAAGCAGAAGACAATGTTGATTCGTTGATATCACCAGAAGTGATTCCAAATTTGAAGAAGTTTCCAGCTAGAAACTAAGTGTGATCCCTGAAAGGAAAGGCTTATCGATGATGAATAGCGAAGGCTTGGGGAAAAATGGACAAGGGAGACTTCAACCTATCCAGGTACAATAAATACCTAAGAATCTGGGTCTAGGATGTGATGTGATAAAATGTGACTATTGCGGGAAGCTTGGTCACATCTCTGACTGATGTTGGTCAAAACATCCAGAACTGTTACCAGAGAAGCTCAAGGATAGAAAAGGTAATAAACCTCAGTCCTCTAACAGTAATGATTCTTATAGTGATTTCTTTTATCAAAATTGGATAATTGAAACAGTAAAGAGGATCTATCCATGTACATTCTGTAAGAGTCCTTGGCATTGTGTGGAACAACATTGGAAGCAAAAGGCTTACAAAAAACAAATCGGAGCGAAAAAAATTCAGCCTTCAGATAATGATAAGGCATTACAGGTAAAGAAACGTTCTGACTCAATTTCGTTTCAATCAGCAAGCAATTCCAGAAACTCATCATCAAGTAAGAGGGAGAAAACTTGTCAAAACTGTAAACTGTCAGGGCATGTCAAAGAAAATTGTCCAATGATTCCAAAGGAAACAGTACTGACACCAGCAGCCCAGGAAGAATCCAAGTCACCTGCTGGAGAACAAACAAGTGTTGAATGGAATTGGGCAGACTTCATGCATTATGCTTAAATGATTTTGTAATATCTAGATCTAGTAAAGTTGTAACTAGGTTCTAGAATTGAATTTGTTTTTCAAAAGCGATGTAATAAAACTTTTGGAGAACCAAAAATTATTTTAGTTCGGAGGTGTGATCCAATTTTAGAATTATTAAAATTGTATCGAAATTACCCAAATGACCAAGATGTTTATTTGGAATTTTGTAATTATTGATTATGAAATAATTCAGGTATTGATCAAGATGGTCATCAAATTTGTGAGTTCAAATGTTCGACATCGATCGACATCAACTTTAGTTTCGACACCAACAAATATGTTTCAAAAGCGCCAATCAAGACATCGTCAAGTTGACCTGCGACAAAAACAACAAATTTTGTCAAAAGACTTATGTAATAAAACTTGTTCTAAGTCTTAATTGTAAAGGTCGAAAATGTTTGTAGTCCACTTGTAAACCTTATTGGATAAAAAAGATCCTAAGGTAAAAAGGACTAAGTTTAAGTCCTAAGTACTAGGTTTAAGTCCTAAAGGCTAGCGCTAAGTGTCAAATGGAAACACACTTAACATGTTGTAATGGCCTAAGACATGTCCTAAGTCTTAAACCTATGAAAACCTTAAGCGCAAAATAAAATCCATATCCTAATAAAAAACCTAAGCGCAAAGTCTATATTGTAAAACCTTCATTAAAAGGTTCAATTCCTAGTGCAAAAGGTTGTTATAAGGTTCGGATATTAAACATATCATAAACCTTTTTATCAAGGTTCGGAAGTTGGGTTTAAATCCATAATGTCAGAAACCATTGAAAAGGTTCGGAAAAAGGTGGTATCCAAAGTTCGGAGGTTAAAACATCGGGTTTGTAAAACCTAAGTTGTAAAACTTTATTATAAAGGTTCGGGTGATATGGTAATAAAACCATAGTGCAAAGGGTTCGAATGTTTGATATGTTAAAACATTATACAAAACCAAAATAAAAACCCACATTGTTATCTCCTGACTGCAGCGGAAAGTGTTATGATGACTGCGTTGGAAGTCGGAGGTAACTATGACTGCCGGAGGAAAACTATATCCGCAGCAGGAAATTTCAAGCTGATAGTTGGATAGCATGTGAACAAGTTTATGTTACTGTGGTGGAAGAATGGTTGACAGTAGATAAACCATAATGGTCGGGGCCACCAGAACCGTCGAGAAGATAAGCCATGTGAACGCAGGATTGCCGGAACCGCCGGGGATAAATATGTAATGATTACCAGAACCGTCACGTTAAACCGTAGCCATCGTGCCTGCTGCCTATTCGCATGCAGGACGAGTGCTGCTCTGCACTGTTTTGATAACCGTCGGGGTTTATTTATATCAAAAGTTAAAATATGGGTTTTCTGATTGATATCAGCACTATGGTTTAGGTCCTTTATCCTAAGAATTGAATGTGATGATAGGATTCGACCCTTTATCACTCAACCAATTTCTAAAATGGGAAATACAGTGGTTCGAGGCAGATTTATAAAGCCATGAATGTATGTACTCTTAATATATAAAGAGAAGAGTGTTCTTTATATGAAGGAGAGAGACCTAAAAAGAGGAGAGTGGCGAGAGGAAAAGGAAGAAAGAGTTTATTCAACTTCAATATGAAGTAAACTCTCTTACATTGTATATCACATAATTTGGTAGTGAGTTTTGGTTCTTGCATGTTTATATGAAGGAGGAAAAGCTCATTATACTTTCATAATTTTCAGCATCAAAGTATGTTGATGGTGGATGAGATCTACTTTGATTGTGCCAAACTTTGTTAAGCTACCTTGAAGTAAAAGGTCCATAAAGATTCAGTTCCTCAGTTTTGTTTATGTGAAAATCATCCATGTCTTTTCTTAATTGTTGAAAGAAAAGAGTTTGTATTAGTTAGCCTATTCAAGGGATGGTCCATATCTGCAACATCAGTAGTGCAACTGATGATTCATCGTAGCATATTTCTCTTGGCTTGAAGAATATAGCTGATGCACAATTCTGAGGCGGACCCGGAGATGTAGTCCAGGAAGGACGAACTCCGTCACAAAATTATTTTTCTTATGGTATTGCTTATGTGATTGATGTGAAAGTGTTAAATATAAACATTCATAGATTTACATATTAAAATCATTTCATGTCTAACAGTTAAATCCCATAAACAAATAACTAAGTTGTAATATTTTCCATTCACGTTTTGTACAAGAAACTAGGAAATATCTTGGTAAATTCTGCATTTTAAGAATCTGAGTGTTAATCTCTATAAATTTCTATAGACAGAATCTGTAGAGGGCCAGGTAGCCTCTGGATCTCATCCTTTCTTTAAGGGTGACATATCCAGTAAATTCCCCTACAGTCAATCTTTGAAATAGAGCTAAGTAACTCAGGTCATTTTTCAAATCAAACATTTTCAGAACAAGTTCCAATGAAAGATTGATCCTCAGGTGGTCCTTGAATTAAATCTTCTCGGGGTAAATGTTCTGCGATAATAGGGGAAGTTTCCAAATTAGTTCCCTTTCCCAATATGGAAGGTGTAACATCTCATTCAATATGGGAATCAACATAAAGAATAGGAGGTTCAAACTGTTGTGCAACTTGATGGTTTGGATTAGGGTTAAGATAAGGTTGCACATGCAGCAAGGAACATGGAGGAGGATAACATAATGGTGTACTGGAAATAAATTGTGATTGTTGTTGGTGCTCATATGATTGAATTTGCATGGGAGATTTCCCTAGAGAAAAAGATCCAAACGATTCTTGAGGCCATGGAGACATTTGGCTCAAGCATGAGGGCCAAGGAGAGGGCCATTACGGGCATAAGGTGGGGTATTGAATCAAAGGAGGATTATAAGTTTTCCATGGAACTGTAGGGTTGTAGATGTGTTTAGGAACATGTTGGGGACAATAAATATTATTCCAAGTATTAAACGATGATGAGTTTTGAGTTATACCTGACGGTCGATTTATTTCCTTACTTGATTCCTTAAATACCTGTTGAAAGCCCGACAGTGATGGAAAATAATTTTTTGAATGATTCTCCTTACACTACTTCCATTCTTCCTGCAAATCATCCAATTGTAAATTTAGAAAAGATTTTGTAGCTCCTATTTTTGTGGTAGAATCCAAAAATTCAGAAGAAAGTTTTCAAGAATTCTTACCGATCTTGGAGATTCCTCTTGAATAACTAATGCACAATTTACAAACATCATCATATGGTACGTGAGAAACATCACCTGTACCTATATGTTAAATTTGGACAACTAGGTTCAAAATCCATATTGTGATGCTCAGATGAAGATTTCAATATTTGTATTGGATTCCTCTTTCAGAGAGGTGTAAAATCAATCTAAAATTGATTTTAATATGATGAGCAGAACATTTATTTTGAATTTATTATTTATTGTTAGTATGAATCCTTTGTCGAAGCATACGAAAAAGGACCACTTTAGCTACGCATAACTAATAGCCCTAACAACAAAAGTGCCTGCCAATATCTTTAGATCTGCGGTTAGTTGAACAAGAAAAGAGCTGCAAAAAACCAGATCTATGCATGGAAAGACATTAAGTAGTAAAAACAAGGGTTTGCTCCATATACCAATAGACAAGACAAGAACAATTTTTGAAAGAATTTTTGTATTAATTGGGCACCTGGGAGGAAAACAAGAAGGCGTGTCCAATTCTCCTCAGTGGGATGGGTTCTTGGAAGTCCTCAGCACTTCAGATCTAAGATTTCTCTCTCTTGTTGGTGTAGAAAACCCAATGCAAAGAAAAGAGCTCAATGGGAGCTCACACAACAAATGATGGAAAAATGTGACCAAGTGTATAGATCGAGAGTGATCTAATAGGCAACAAAAGGTGAAGAATGGTAGGAAAAACCCTCCTATTTATAACAAAATATTGGGTCATTCTAGATCTTGGTGCATGATTAAAATAATGTTAACCAAATCTAGATCCACCTTTTATGGAATATTTTATTATATTTGTTGGAGGGAAAAGGTATTTGACTTGGGTCAAATCCTTGATTTGTCAAAAATAAATAAATAAATGATTTTTTTATCTTTTTAAGGAAGCGGTTAGAAGATAATCAAATAAATAATGATTTATTTAATTATTTGTGGGTGATTTGGTCATATTTAACAAGGAATATTATCTAAATAAGGTTTAAATAATTATTCCTAGAAAATAATAAGATAAATAAAGGTTTATCTAATTAATTTCTTTTATTTTGGGTTAAACATGACTGGGAATAATAATTAAATTATGGTTTAATTAATTATTCCATGAGGAAAATCAAACAAATATAGGTTTGTTTAATATTTCCTTTGGGGTTTCCTGTTTAGACCATAAACAACCTAATAAATGTGGTTTATTAAGTTATTTAACATAGTGAAGGCAATTTTACTTAGGGTAAAATTGGTCTTACATGGTGTACTTGGGTCCATCTAATGATAATAGGTTAGATGACCAAAAAGTGGTGTAACAGATTGCCCCCCAGCGTGCGAGTGTTAGGAGCAAATCGTATGACTGAAGTACATTGTAAGAACTCAGTCACCAGACAACAAAAGGGAAGTCAGAGAGAGAAATGCAAGGTAGATAGTGTGGTGAAGAACTAGACCCTGAGGAGACGAGACTCGCAGGTGCAACAAGTCTCTTTTTATGAGAGGGTACCTGTGCTGAAGGCGGCGGGGGAGGCATACCTATGCCCGCCGAGACAAAGTACAAAATAATAGTGTGTCCAGTAAACAAGGGACCAAACCATAAAGTACAATCGGCATAATCATGAGCCAGATAAAAATACAATGAGGAATCCCACATACATGCTGTGCCTGGGATAACAGCCAGGACTTATACAATAATATCTGAGTACATGAGATACAAATACAACCCAAATGCCCCCTATAAGCGGGGAAGGGCTCACAAAATCTGACTGATACATGCAAATCAAAGAGGCACTGCAAGCGGCTAAGGCCGACATCATCAAATATATGGAGCTACATCGAGGGCTGCAATGAAGAGGTCATCCGGGCATGTGGGGGGCTACCTGCAGGGCCACCCCCTCATGAGGGCTGAGACATCTCACACACACCCGGGAATCACCAAGAGCTGCTGCTGCATCATTGAACCATCAAGTATACGGATCTCGATCATGCTGAAAGGAGCTGGAGTGGAGAAACAATCAAGTCAAAGGGAAATGAGAGATCCCTTGGCCTGATCCGAGGCACCGAACAAGAGTGGAAGCTGGAACCAAGGTACACCGCCCTCTAGACCTGGCTTCTGGAATGAATGTGCTGATGTCGACAGAAGGAGGTCCGCCATAGGTGAGGCAATGAGAGATCCTCAACTAAGGCATGAGAGAAAATAGTAGAGCGATGGACAGACTGACACTAATGATGATGGTGAAATGGAAGGGACTGAGTAGCGAATGGACGACTTCCCTTGTTAGAGCATAAAGGGCATGAATGACATGGCAGCGACTGACGCAATATCGTAAGGGATAGGGGACAGTGGGACTGAAGGCCATAATGTGTGACACAA